>CAJPEX010000239.1:6122-134795 GCA_905338405.1 Notodromas monacha | reverse complement strand
TTCGAAAATGCTTTCCGGAAATGAAAGCAAATCCTCAAACAATTCGTTTCACGGGAAAATAGTCCAATACAGGCACAGTATTTCTTTCAACATGCCGAATACGGAAAGATAAATACGGTAGATCCCTCTAATGATCAAATAAATAATATGAACCAATTGGAAAAATTTTAGTCGACCGAGGTCGACGCAATTCGGCAGCAGAGATGGACACTGACACAGTATTACCATTTTTTATTTTCTCGGAAATGGTTGCACGCTGGACATTTGAAATCTCACCAAGGATAAAACAATAAAGCGTAATCGTAAAAAATAAACGCTTTTAATTATGAAGACAAAAATTGCATTTTACCGAAAAAGGTCCAATTCTGATATTTTCAAATAAAGCACCCAGGAAGATATGATTGATTGTATTGGGAAAAAACGTTGTCTTTGCTATACTCTTCCTGTCAAGAAGCTTACTGAGGTGTTTTTTTTTTCAACATAATCTGAATCTTTCTTTCAGAAAACACATTAGTGTAGGTTTTCGTACATAATTGTCTTTCAATTTTTGTTGTTCCACCTGCACGTCAAGATACGTTTTCGGTTAAATATCCAGAAGGTTCTAAGCATATTACAGTTTCGTAATTGCTCACAAAAGCTCGCAGAAATGACTGAAATTACTTCTGCTAAAGGAGCTCGAACTGTAGACTTGTAGAGTGTCAGACATAAGAATGACATGCTATAACATAATCACTTATTAAAGGAATTCGTTTCAGCAAAGAAGGGGGACATTTGAAAAAAGACTGTTTTCGAAAAACGAATTCAACGAACTCTGGACAAGTCAATGGCCGATAGGAATAAAACGTTTCGCCGAAGTCAGACCTGTACTGTCCACTTACTAATTTGTACATGAAATACTGTGCATCTCAAATTTTGCTGTTGTGCATCTCAAATTTTGCTGTTGTCCGGGTGGTGCCAGCATTTTCTTCCATTTTACTTTACTTCGTTCGACTTTTTAGACTCGAAAATATTGTCTTTTCAGAACTACCCGAACTACAGTACAGTATTGTACACGACGTGATCGGGGGTCGAAATATTTTCTTTTCGTTTCTCCCGTGATAAAAAAAAAGCTATCGTTTGGGTTATGCCTTGATCTTTTGTCTTCTTTTACATTCGTTCGCCTTCCCTCGGCAATGATTTTGGGATTAATCGTTGATGATTTGTCGAAATACAATTGTTCTTGCAGGTCGAGTGGTGGTTCGTTAGCAATTTTTCAAGGCCGATATTACTTCCGTGGAAACAATACCGTCCGTCAGACACGGATCTGGAAACTTAAGATCTGACGGTAAACGCAGTGGAAAGTAATTTCCTTCAACCACCGACTCAAACCGCAATCTGAAATCACCAGGCATCTGCGGCGGAATCGGAAGTGGATGACAAGCGCATGAGGCGGCGGAGTACCTTCCTCAGAAACGATGATGAATGGCTCATTTGGCCCGACTGCTCATCAGTCATTGCAATAAACTCGCGTGATCATGAGCGAGAAAAGGCGCGGGAGAAATTTTTCAGAAAGAGATAAATAGAAAGCGCAGTTGAGGTCTTTATTCCCCCAGCTGCTGGTTCAGGAGCGAAAACGGCACACGACTACCGACGAGAAATTACTGACCCAAGCACGCTCCTTGGACCGAAAAATCCGAAACATACAGGTTGTCGCGACCTCTTTTGAATCTTGTTTGCGGGACGGGTTCATCAGCTCAACGAAGCTATTATCTCATTAAACGTTTCGCAAACTGGGTTGTCAAACTCTTGTTGTTGAAACCGCACCGGAAGAAATATGGTACTATACAGAATTTACGAGCCTACCCAACGCCTTCCTTGTTCATGCCAAACTCATGTCATACATAATGCTGTACATATTACATTTTCAAAGGTGCTGCCCTTATAAGAAGAACTCACATTTCTGCCATCAGGAAATACAGACTGGCAATTTCTTTGTTTTAGTTTACATCCGTCAGATAGAAGTTTTTTTGACTATTAGAAAAACCAAACCTTTAGAAAAAGTGGTAGAGGAGGGCACACATTTTGTTCAACTTGGAAGACTCCACAAATTGTTGATGCTGCAGCGTCAAGATAATTCATGAATTGACGGATTTTCAAATGGTATATGCATTTTCATGCCATATTTCTGAAATTATTAAATGATTTTCAAATTACTCATTTTGAGCAACATAAAATGCAAAGCCATCAAAAATGTCCACACTACTGTAAACCCACAACTTCGCAGCTCTTCAACAAACATTCTCATTTTCTTCAATCTAGGATAATAATTTCTCAGGATTTTGAAGAAAATTTAGCATCAGCAATCAGCTACATCAAAATTGTTCCATATACTTATTAAATTATACTGTTTAAACCCCTATTATGAATAATGAACCGACAAACTAAGAATCCGTCGTCCTTTTATTAGTGGTAAGTATTTCACTTTCTTGGAAACAATGACCTATGGGTTTGAGTAGTGTTATGATATCAATATAACACTGTAACTTTAAATTCATTTTTGAATGAAGAACTTGAAGGAATTGATCAGAAATAAATGTTTTTCTTGTTAGGTGTTGAGGACGACAAAAAATGAGGCGCTTCAGCGGAAAATGAGTCTCTTCACGCTACCCCAATACTCAAGAAAGAAGGTCAGGATACCTTCAGTAATTTTTAAACCTGAGTTTGAAGGACAACGATCAGAAACAGCGGGATTTTCTCACCAGTTTGATCAAGCACCACTTCAACACAAGAATCTTTGTCAGACCAAAGACTGCACTTGTACAGCACTCCGGGTTCCACGACCCTGTCGTTGCCAGTTGCGGGTGGATAAAGCGAACTGGAACGATTGCCTCTCGGAGCTCCAACCAACACCCTTCGAAAATAAAATCAGAAAAATAAAGTTTAAAAATGTCCCTTAAAGTCCAAGAGAGTAAAACAAACAAAAAAGATGCAGTCTAATTCGTTCCAACATTTCGCATAAAGATAAAATCGGAACTGCAAAAATAAGACCAAGTATCATAACGTGTTCAAGGCAAAGACGACGATTTTTCGTTCATTTGGCTTTTTTTATGCTTTACCTCAGAAGATATTGGTGCGAAAAATGGCCACAAGAAAAATATTTCAATAGACCACGTTGGATATCCCAAGCGCTATTTCTCTCTATTCTACCCGGAAAAAATTATTACCTCGAGAATACAGTACTGTACTTCCAGCAGTTAATTGTCAGTACGTGTTCTAACGTGAAGCAAAAAATCGGCCAAACGGCTCTCCACCAACAGTTCATCAACTTGAGAGCTGATCGCGCAAAATAAATCATGACGAAAATCTGCTCTTGTCAAGACGGTGCTTCAAGTCATAGAAATATGTTTTTTGGTTTCCTTCGGCTAAATTTATGGGCCCTATCTTCCCACAAACATACGCCATTTGAGCTTACAGACAATCTTGCGACAAGGAAAGAAGACATTAGGGTACTCTTCGTAAAATAACTTTTTCACGCCTCTCCTCTGAGCAATCCGTTGATGGACGTGCACGCAATGATGATGATCAATAACGAATCAATCTTATCAACACCCGGAAGAAAACCAGCCTCAAATTACAGTATTACAAGTTCAGTTACCTGGACTAACCTCGATTACATACTCCGGTGTCTTCATCCGAATCATGAAAATAAGTGGACAAAATTTAAATGTTAGTCAACCGATTTTTACATTTTTTCGAAGGTCTACTGATAAATTCCAAGATAAATTTTGAACCATTACTCTTGAAATTTATACTATAGTATAGATACTTGAATTAGGCATCACGGATACTCAAGCAAAGAAAAATGTCATTCAATTCTGCCAACAGTCGGTGTTGTTTCCTCTCAATAATTTCATTTACTCGGACTTACGTGGTGCGTTAAAACGAAAGGTCTCGTATTAGCGTTCTCACGAGTCAAATCATGTAAGAGCCTATAAGCGGTTTTTTGAACCTGGACACGATCAGATAACACAGAGCAGTGAACTCGGGGAAAATCCGAGGAAAAAGCCATTTCAAGGGTCGGATGAAAAAGCCTCCAGAAAATTCGGGCTATGGAGATTTTAGTAGAGAACTCTCAAGCGAATTCAGACAGTGACTTGAAAAAAATTTCGACATAGAGTGTAGTATTCAGCTCGGAATTTCAAATAATCTCAGTTTCACAAAATAGAGTATCGATAAACTTTCGTTAGTGACTTTATCCGGAATGTGAAAATCATTCTCTGTGAAAAAAAATGTTCATTTCAACAATTCTAACATTAGTGATGCTGAAAGGGAAGGTTACCATCAATCTTAAATTTTAAATGCAAGAAGTTCCGTCTCCAAAAATGCAATTCAAGAAATTGCTGTGGAAATGACAAGAGTAATCTTGCGGGAATTGTTATTGCAACACACCCCGGTGTGTAGGAATAATCCGACTCAAAAACTCGGGCCCTCCAAAAGCTTTCTTCAACGTTTTTGGAAATGACTGTACTGTACTGTGTACTTCAAACCATCCTTTGTTCGTACTCACCAAGTCGTGAGATCGCTGACCGAATCTGTGAAATTGTGCAATGCGACGGAAAACCCGAAGTACGAGTCCCTTCCGTTCCAGCCACCACCGATTCCAGGATCTTCGAAGATGATCGGATGCAGAACATCCACATTGAATGCACTGCACAACGACGAAAAACACAGGAAAAACGCGACACACGTCGTCATCAGAATGGATGACCACCGACGCGGTCGTTTTAATCGCCGATCGATCCCGATTTTCGTCATGTTTGCTTCGTTATTCCTTTTTTTTTCGGATTCGGATCACGCCGGAATCGACACAGATTTCGCAAGGAGGAAACTTGAGTCGTCAGTCCACGTTTCCTCTCTGCTGTTTTTCTTTTCTGTTCACCACTGTATATGTATATGCAGGTCACTGCAGGACTTTCCTGACGCTTCACGCGGGTCTCGTCACTCACTGAACTCACTGCCACATGACGACTCCCCGCAGCAAAGAACGACCTGAAAGCCAACAAGATGAAAGAAAAAACTCGTGAATCCCGTCAATTTACGATTTCAAGCACATGTTAAATTTTTTATTCCTTCAAATAACATCTCGTTGAGAATTTGACAAACATCCTTCACATCAAGCAGGTCAGTGTGACGCGAAGAGTGACAACTGATGAGAGCAAAATAATCCCGACCCATGGTGCGAATTCATCTTCGCATGAATTACTCAAATATAAGACGCAGTCTATTCTAGAACTAAACACATACATTTGTTACTTTGTCAAACTGAAGACATTGAAAATTGAGCATAAGAAATCAGCATCACTCGCTTTGCTGGGTCAGAAAATTGCAATAGAAAGTAATATTTTAAACTAAAGAAGGTATTTTACATCCGCTCAACAGTCCTCAAGAAAAAGCATATCCTCGAAGACACTAATGACCACGAACTGCGCATAGAAACGCAAATCATGCCAATTTCAAAAAAGAAGCCGGAGCTTTTCGCGCATGCTCACTTTACATTGATACTCGCGAGCTGAAAAGAAATAAATAATTTTAATGGGTGAACAACTATGGACTCCGCGTTTATCATCAATCACACATTCATTCAAAACAGAATTCGTAGTAGAATGAAACCTAGATTACTCAAAACATGAGTAAAATCTTCGACGGATTTTGCCGTCCACGCGTCGCGTTGCACAGCTTAGTTTCGGGTTGGGGAAAAAATTTCTTCGAAGTGCTGATTCATGGAATTTTCCAAACCCAGGATGTCTTCAAAAAGATTCAAATCAACATTGTTCACGCGGTAATGACTAATGCATTTCGGGAAAAGAAAAAAACTTCACGGTCTATTCGGCTTTCAGAGCTCAAATTACCATCGGGGATCCAAAGAGTAGAGTATTCTTCCTTATGTCTTTTGTGGGAGATGAACGAATACTGCATAACTATGGTTTGATGGAGAGGAAAGGGAAGCAAGTCGGACTTTCAAACAAACGAAAAAACGCCGGTAACGTTCACGCAATTAAGGCCAGCACATTGAGGAAGGAAAAAACAAACCCTGACGAGTGAGTACATTGCATCATTAATGGCATCCTCATTCGGAGCCAGACCGAAACTTCCCTCCAAAAAAACCGTTTCCGGTCGATAATGCACGCACGCGCGGGGCCGAATTCAGCCAAGCGGCAATCATGGCTCCTCGTCATCCGGGATGAGCTGAAGCAAACCCAAGGGTCTTTTTCCTTGGCCCAGGGATGGGCAACCCAAAGACATAACATTCAAGTTACTGGAAAGAACAGGAGTTTTCAACCATTTTTGTTGGCATCACTGCTCCCTGATGGCGGTACAGTACAATCACGTTCAGTGAATGGGGAACAGTTCTTCAAGGTACATTTGACCTTCTGAGAAGTGGTGCGAGTGGTGGTCCGCACTTCTTGGGACTGACCGGAAATTGATAAACGGGATCTTTTTCGATTAAGACAAAGCTTTCGGTCACATGACCTTGTCACTCATCAAAACATCATGCTAAAATTTCTGCCCATTGAAGAGTTCGTGAGAAAGATAACATCTCATCTTATCTCAAGTTTGAATAACTAAAATTCAAAGCTACTTCGATTGTATTTCGCGGTTACCTTTCGGGGACGAGGGCAATTTCATTCGTTACGGCTAGAAATTCTTCGAACAATGCAACGAATATGTTTCTAACTTCAGTTTCCTAAAATACAGTACGTTTTTTTCTAGGTGAACTACTTCCCAGAATGGACAGTTCTAATTGACCAGCTGCGACCAATTAGCATCTCTTCTCGAAATATTGTAGTTAGGGTAGTTATTTTGCCTTAATGCGAGAGTTCGCCGTTGGTATTTTAAGTATGACACTCTGTTCTTACAAGCCATTACTAAAAACGTTTTACTTGTCCGTGATTTCGACACTTCCATAGGTATGTTGATACAACCAAAAAATGGATATTTCGAAGTCATCCATATGAAACAGATAAACATAACATTCGGGGAAGACGAAAAGTATGAAATTTGTTTTCAAAAATAAGTTTCAGGAAACAAATTATCAAAAAGCTTCCCATAGCTCAGGATAACTTTCGATTCAAATGCGAATCATCAATTTCAAAAAAAAGCATCCAGTTTGACAAGCTCGATTAACATCGAATGTTACTTCTGCGCATCACATCATTGTCAAAAAAAAATGTTCACAAGTTCCGTCCGCATTCAACCCTCTGAATGTACAGTATTTGCAGGGTCAGCTTATTCCATGCACCCAAAAGCATTCAATTATCGGTCAGATGTTCAAGAAGCTTGAACACCCCGTCGTGCGGAAAATCCTGTTACAATCCCCCCACGCAAGAGTAGTACAGTACACGAAAAATGTCGGACTTTTTCCGCGACACACTTCAAATTAGCATTCGCAACTGTCGTCTAAATTAACGCAGCAGATGCACGGGTTCCACTTCCAAGGACAACCTGCGACAGCAAAAATCCCCCCTGTCTTAGGTCTCCATCACTTTCCTTGCCTGAATAGGCCATTAAAAGCCCTGGCGCCAAGTTATCACTCTAAGAGCGTTTTGCGGTCGGAGAGATCAAGTCAAGATGTGGCACGGAAAAAAGAGGGGAGAAATTGCGAGCTACTTAAAAGCCTTGGATCTTTTCCACTAATCACCACTTCCAAAAAAGACATTTTGCCTGAGGCTAATTTGGTCTGGCGAAACATTTTCCGACCAGTATATTAAGAGACGAGGAAATCTGAGGAGCTTCAAAAATATTATAAATTCATTAGTGGAATACTGTAGCTGTAAAATTACGTAAAAATCCAAATAGGCTTTCTGAGAAAAGCGTCGTAAAAAAAAACTGGAAACAATAGAAAACTAAGTCGACCTATTTCATTTAAAAAACGAAGGCGTGAGTGCGAATCTCACGAAAACATTGTTGTGAACTTACTACAGTACACTGTTGACGTTTCGTTACACTGCTTTTTTTTTGCCTCGGTATACTGCAGTATGAATCGTTCGATAAACTTTCAGCAAATATCCAAAAACTTTTGGAATTCACCGTTCTAAGCTTAGAACGAATCGTTGGGAAAATATGGTGTCCCAGAATGTTGCCGTGAGATGAAAAAGGTTTACATAAAACTTGATTGAGCAAAGGGTTTAAAGATTACTTTTCAATTATAAAAATAAATTGTTGGAATTGTCCGCTGTTAGCCTGAAAACATGTTTGAGGTCATGAGGCAATCCTTCGCTCTACACGAGGATTTTGTGACAATGTACGTAGCTGGAAAAAATGCGATTTCCAGGTACATAAGACTTTCTGAATATTCGGACTCGATGCTTCAAATCTCAAAATAAACTCCCGGCATGGCCACTGAAATGTATTTCAAATTACCGCATGGCAAGGTTTTGTGAGTAAAGAAAGCACTTCGGCATTGGAAGTATCCAATAAAAAAGTAGCGTCATTTTAGTCAATGTGTCGCAGTTTACTTGAAGAAAGTAATTCACTGTACTTCAAATGTTCTCCAGAGACCAGAAAACATTAGGGGCGGTTTAAAGTTTCCATCAATTAGTGGCTCTGGCACTTCAGCTATCGGAAAAAAATGAACTTTGTCACGCCACACACTCACACAAAACTAATCTGTATACTTCTGTACCCTCCTATGCAACTGAAAAAAAGGAGAAGCCGGGACCAGCTGCTAGCATGGAATTCCATGAATTCGGAACGAATATTCCACAGCCCAAATGCATGATTCATTGGTGGCAGTGGTGAGATGCAAGTACTGTAGTCGTAACTCGTGGGCGACTTATTCATTGAAATACCAGGAAAAGTGGATTTCTCAAATATACCTCCTGTCCATACGAAATAGATGGGATTATTGGGAAGGAAAAGTTCTTCAAATGCAGCTAAGGCATAATCACATGCACTGGTTGAACAATATATCATCTGGACGAGACAGGGACAACTGTAATTCGGAATTTTATGGAATTCAAAATATATATTTATAGAAGAATGCGAAAATGCACCGAAGAAAGTACACTGCTGTAATACCTTTCAAATGCACATTTTCTCGAAATATTCCACAAAAAATGAATTAAAATGCCACAAAATTAATTCTCAGACGCGAAATTTAAAATTTTATAAGAAATTTAAAATTTTATAATTTGATGGATAATTCGAAGAAGGTGATGTATGCAACACAGCTCACGAAGTACAGTACAGTACAGTGTGCTTCCTCAGAATCGCCTTTGCCTAGGAAAGATTATTTGAATCGCGTAAAAAAATTAAGCCACACTTTCATCTCGAAGACTACAAAATTCAAAAATCACGAAAATCTCCTTAATACAGTACAGTATTTACTATTCAAATCCCATGATTTTTTTTTCAGAATAGTATCATCTAACCAGTCTAACGTTTCATTTCAACTATACTGTAAAGTACACAATTTGGATCCAGCACGGATAACGAAGCTTCAGCGAAGAAACGAAAACGCCCAAAAAACACCAACAACAGTTTCCATCAATTATGGAAACTCACGCAGGGATCAAGCTAATTGGGTTGATTAACTGCCCGGCGAAAGTGCTGCTAACATTTTGGGAGCGCACTTTACACGGAATTAATCGGGTCAATTGCAACAGTGAAAAGAAGTTATAGCTGATCATTATCAGCAATGGTAGAGCGTTTCGTCGATCAATTTTAACGAGACGATTGCAATATTAATCACTCCATTATTTACGTGCGACATACGCTGATTAATTGAAACGTCTCGTGGGTATTCATGAAAAAAACCCACACAGCATAAACTTTTCGAATGGTAATTGACCGGGCTTGACGACAAAATAAAACCATGGCACGAAGAACACTTACAAGAAACTAACTTGTAAAGGTATTCGCGACGCATGATAATAATCTTACGTCACCACACTTAATTTTTTTTCGGTAAAAATTATCTGAAAAAGTACGTCCTAGAATAATTTCTTGGAATAAGCTTCAGCGAAGAAACGAAAACGCCCAAAAAACACCAACAACAGTTTCCATCAATTATGGAAACTCACGCAGGGATCAAGCTAATTGGGTTGATTAACTGCCCGGCGAAAGTGCTGCTAACATTTCGGGAGCGCACTTTACACGGAATTAATCGGGTCAATTGCAACAGTGAAAAGAAGTTATAGCTGATCATTATCAGCAATGGTACAGCGTTTCGTCGATCAATTTTAACGAGACGATTGCAATATTAATCACTCCATTATTTACGTGCGACATACGCTAATTAATTGAAACGTCTCGTGGGTATTCATGAAAAAAACCCACACAGCATAAACTTTTCGAATGGTAATTGACCGGGCTTGACGACAAAATAAAACCATGGCACGACGAACACTTACAAGAAACTAACTTGTAAAGGTATTCGCGACGCATGATAATAATCTTACGTCACCACACTTAATTTTTTTTCGGTAAAAATTATCTGAAAAAGTACGTCCTAGAATAATTTCTTGGAAAAAAGCCGATTTCTTCGCCGCTGAAGATTTTGGAGGAAGTTTTCGAAAAAATTAACTACAGAAGTTCTACTTTCTGCAACTGAATAGGCAGTGGACATTATTCAAGGAATGAACTTGAGCGCGACGCGGCCTTAAAAATCGATGAAATTCAGGGCATTCTTTCATACTGTAGTTCTGAAAGGGAAACGAATCAAGAAGATACTCGTACACGTAAATTGGAAAGTTGAGTTAGGCACACTTCCACACATCGAAAGAAACTAACTTGTACAGGTACAGTATTTTCGACGCATGATAATAATCCTACGTCAAAAACTTTCATTTTTTGGGCAAAAATTATCTGAACAAAAAAAAAAACGTCTTCGAATAATTTCTTGAAAAACAGCCAATTTCTTCGCTACTCATCAAGGGCGGAAGATTCGGGCGGAGGTTACCTACAAAATTAACTACAGAAGTTATACTTTCTGCAACTAAATAGGCAATCAACACCAATCAAGGAATGAACTCGGGCGCGACGTGACCTTAGAAATCAATAAAATGAAATTGAGGTCATTTTTTTTTAGTTCTGAAAAGGAAACGAACTTAGAAGATACTCGTACAAGTAAATTGGAAAATTAAGTCAGCCGCACTTCCACACCTCGTCACTAAACAAGCCGAGAAGGAGCTTGTGTTTCGATATCGCGCAGCACAAAACCCCGATGCCAGATGCGAGATTGGATAGACACACTCGCGACGAGTTACGCGCGATTCTACCAGATACTGAACTAGTCGCGGAACAAGCAATGCACTTGACACCAACACTGGTTGAATCATAGTCGCACAAAGCGAGGAACCAAAAGGAGAAAAAAAAAGATTCTTCCTCCTTCCACTTCCGACCACGTTACGCACGGAAGAAAATGAAACATAACCTGAGTCAGGCTGGGGTTAGGGACCCACGCCATTCACTTTTCCCAGCTCCAAGCGTCGACTCACTTTCCGCCTGTTCATTTCTCATGAGTGTGACCACGTTTACGCGGCCGATGAGAATATAATTTTTCTTAGCTTTGCAATGCGCTGCTTCGTGTTCTAAGTGACGCTAAGGGTTAGACAGATTTGATGTTGAAAATGCGTCGAAAATACAAAAATATAGCCGGACTCCTGATTCGTAACACCGAAGTAGATTTAGATCTAGATTTCTATGGATAATTTCTTCAACCAAGCACAGCATCTCAGTTTCTCTTGGAAATATAATACTGTGCTGCAACACTGTGGGAATCACGAAGATGGTTTAAAAAAATTGTAGTTCGGACTTTGTGTGTCCAAATTCAGTCCAACTATCGTGGGATCAATTGAAGAAATGCTTCGTCCCTGATGGCAACCCATATCTTGAAATCTCAGAGCAGCTTTCAACCTAAAAAATATATTTTTCACAGCAAAAATGTCCAACATAAAAAACGCGTACAGTATTTGAACACGGTGGTAATTTCTAGGACATGGACACTATGAAGGTCTCGAAGTACAGATTTTCAAGTATTGTAACCGTTAAATTAAAATTAAACTGACCTATATTAAAAAAAAAAACGAGTTTACCAAATAACCGCCACCTTTTCTCTCAGGGATAGGCTTTATATTTTCAACTCTCTTATCTTTCCTTTGTTAACCTGGCGGGATCAAGAAAATCGGTACACGGGTTGGTAAACGATCAAGTGACACTCTGTTGAAGTATGGTAAGTTCATCTCCCTGCGTCCAACAATGGAACAAACGTATAGTGCAACTTCAATACTGTGCACATTTTTGCAGCATTGAAAATCACATTTTAAATGTGACCACGATTTTCGAACAGCGGTGCGCAAACATTTACAGAGGCCAGGTCAGGCCACTTTAAATTGTGACAGAAACGTCAGTAATTTATTTCATGAACACGGTATGCACTTTCACAGCAAAGCCTAATTTTTAATGTAATTAACAACACAATTCAAGTACACATTTACCTACAGAAGACGGGATGGTGGATCTGTTCGCAATGTATTTCATCTGAAATGCACGAAAAACGGACCCTAGATTGCCCAATGACTCCCAAGATAACAATCAAACCATCAGAGAGCCCGAAAAATGGACTCTACAATTGTACTTGCCAGGTCACGCCACTTTCTGAGCCTGTTTAATGACGCATCAAAGCGTCTTTTTAATAATGGGTTGGAGGCATAAGCGTTTACGCGGAAAAGGGCTCAGTTTAGGCTCAAACAGTACATATGAATGAAAATACGGCAGTACAGAAAAATAACCAACTTCATGATGAGGGCCCAATGTTCGGTCAACATTCGGTCATTTCTCCTGCGAAGAACCTTTTTCTCCCAAATTGAAACGGAACTTCGACAGAGGAGTCTAGGAAATCGTTTCCAAATGCAGGAAACGGCAAATCCATGCCCTGGTTCGAGTTCTTCGAAGTTGCAACAGCAACGTGAGTCAATACAGCTTTCCAAGATAAGCCACATTAAATAGAAAGCAGGGGTTAGTTTACTTTTCACGGAACTACTCAGACGATTCGATTTTTCAAGTAAATCGAATTGTATTTTCTCGATATCAATCAAAACGAAAAGATACGCTGAAATCTGCGCGAGATTTCGATTCCAGCTTTTGCCTTTTTTTTGACGAATGCAGTACGTAAGATAGCTTCCCATATTATTAGCTAGGAACGTACAGATATCCATATTTTTTTCTTCGAATAATGAGGTTAAGTGAAAAGACGTGCAACCGGAAATTGACACGAAAAGCCAATCAAGCGATAGCCTACATGCGGAAAATATCTACGAAATGAGCCGACATTTGTGTCATAAGCATGAATCGACTTATTTTAGCTCCATAGTTCATTCGCCAACGTCCACATGAGAAAAGGAGGATGCATATTTTTTTAAAGCACAAATGATGCACAGCATCTGGGTCGATCGCTTACTTTGAACATAAAAATCGCATTCTTAACATTACCGAAGGATCGTTCCCGCTATCAATCAATACGTAAGGTATTATCTCTTTTTCCATGAGCCGATTAAAAAATGTATACGCTCGTCTAGTGGTATTACAGGACAGTACTGAGGCACAAATAGAAGAAACGCGCAGAAACCATCGTGGCAGCAGATGAAAATTTCATCTCGTTTTCTAGGCAATCTTGGACATCGCAAAAATTCATCAGAGGAGTGAAATTCTGGGAATTAAGTGAGCTGACGATGATTCGAATACGTCGCAATGCTCATTTCAGGCCACAAGAGAAAATCGAAGAACTTTGAATGCAAGCCTTAGATTACATCGGTAAAACCCAAGAAAATACATATAGCACCCCCCACTCCCGAGAAAACAACCTTGTCAACCAATGCTTAAACTTAATAAACACTGCGTCAACATATCCTCCTTGTTCTTGCCTTATTTCTTTAACTGCGCTATGCTTCACATGGCTATTTCTTCAGCGAATGCATCACGACCGATCATGAGCTTCAGTTCGCTTCGACACCCGAAAATTATCAAGGGTCGACGAACCTCCTTCCGAACACCAGATGCCTCGGCCTTAATTGATCTCGTGCTTCCTACCAATATTGCTTTTTTTTATTCCTCGAACATGGCCTTCACTTGAGGATCTTTCGAACAAAGGCTAGAATATTCTCAGAAAACAACTGAAATGTCACGAATACAATAGTAAAAAACAATTAACGGCAGTCATTCTCTCCGAATCAAACGAACCGTGTCCACGACTTCAGCCACGCACTGCATGCAACTTGAAACGCAGATGACTAAGATGACTTAGCATAGCCTGGAACGTGTTTGTCTTACTGCAGAGTTCTGATGTTTCGGTAAGCGTGTTGGAAAAAAATCAGGGTGAACGGGGGTTTTTTCGTGGTGTACAGTACCTTGGAATTATTCAAATTTAAGTTAATGTACTTACACACAATGGAGCAATATGTACAGTACCAGTATAAAAATTAGGCGTCCTCCACAGAATAAGGTACTGTATTCTACATCGGTTGGGAATACAAATTACTGTACAAGTGACAATCATTCCAAGCCTCAGAAATTTCATAGGACAACGATTAATACTGCGCTGCAATAGGAACGCTTTTCACAAAGTTGGAGAAAACTTGAACGAATATACATCACAAGCGGTGTATCCTGGCCAGTTCAACTCCGAACTTTTGCTTTGGGATAAAAAAAAACTTTGGAAACAAAGTTCATTCAGCTCCCTTTCAAACATGTCCACTTTTTGTGTTATACGCCATATACGGGTTCAGTGCTTCGGTTGCATTCTCATGTTCACAACGGAGAACGAAAGCGTCAAAATTACCTCAGAGAAACAGTTCCCACCAAAAAGACGTAATTGTACTTCACTTCGCATTTTTTAATGATGCATAATTTATGATAGTTTCATTCAAACAAAGGTCTTAAATTGATTTGTACAACCTGTACTTACGTTGCTGTTTCACCCCATGCGCTCTTGAATAAATTTCAAAACTTGAAGTAAAATGTCGAAATACAGTACATGTTTCGCATAAATCGAGCACTTACACCCTGCGAATTAACCTTTTTCAAAAGATCTTATAATTACATAAATGTAGTCAGAGGTCCTTCCATTTTAGGGAGTTACGACAGAATTGATACTAACGTGAGGCCTAGCGTGGAAGGCTTTTTAAAACATGGGTATTGATGAAAACTTCATCAGGTTTCTTGAACTTGTCAAACCAGGTTTATGTGCCTGATTTTATCTTCGTTTTTTTCTTCTAATCCGTTTTAGATACGCTCGCAATCACCCCATGGCACGTTCGTTTAATTAGAGGTCTGTTAATAAGACTGGAGGGATGGAGTTGCTATGCGTATCTGATCACCTAATTTTATGAAAATATTTCAACAGAAACTTTTTTCAATGCAAGAACGGTCAAGACGATGGTTCTGACAAACGCGATGAAAAGTCATGATGATCGACGGCGATGATCGATTTTTCACATTTTTCATTAAAAAAAAGGTGAAAACCATTTATTTTAGGAATCGAAAATATTAGGATAAACCTATTTCGAGCTACTGTATTTAGCTCTCCTTTTTCTTTCGTTGGAATTTTTGAAGAAGAGAATGGAGGCAAACCCGAACATTACTAAAATAATGTAAATTTCTCTGGTTTTTCACGAACCCTCATTAAAAGGTTGCCTTCGACTTTACAGCAATACGTGCGATAGAAATCGTTTTTGTTGTTATTCCATGAAATTAGCTGCTCTTCGAGGGAAAAAAGAGTTCGAACATCGAACTCAAACATGCCGTTCTTTCGAGAGCATCAAGTTACATTTATCCGTTTCAAAACAGCATTAATAATGTCACGGAATTAGCAAGACTTCGTCTTACACGACATTTAAACACAACACGCAATGAAACGTCTATCAGTGGGAAGCCAGATACAACTCGCGCTAAATAATCCGACAAACCATCGGTATTGTTCGCAGTGTAAACCGAACACAAGACGAATAAACAAGCCATGTTTTCGTTCAATTAACGCCCCCCTTTCCCCTATCTTGGCCAGGTTATTCCCAACATGAGACCGTGACAGTTGTGGGAAGCCCCCGCGGTCCTCGGCAAGGTGTGCTCCAGACAAGTAATGCGCACTTAGCTTCCAGGCAAAAGCCATAAACTGGCGCAGAGAATCACCCCTTTCAATAAACCGACGGAAAAGAGAAGGTATGCTGTAAATAACGCGTAAAAAAAGGTGTGATACATTCGAGGGATTTCCCGTAAGTCTTGCAAGTCGCTCGAAAAGTAGGGTTTGCTGCATGCACGAAAATTGAAGAAAAAAAAAAAAGTTTGCTCATTTCCACTCACTTCTTCATCAAAATAAAATCGTGGGTCCCATGATCAAAACATGGCACAAAAGGTAGGGGGAAAGCTTCAAGACAGGAAGCGCCGCATGCATCCATTTTGTCACACCGAGGTGATTTTTCGCCCACAAAAAGCGCAAAAACAATTAAAATCAGCTCAATATGAGCCGGCAAACATTGCCAAGTTAGTTTAATAAAAAAGGATGAACATCAAAGTGAACAGATCTAGTATCATGATAAACTGCAGGACGGAACAGAAAAGGAATGCTACGGCTTTCGAAAATCCGAGGAAAAAATAAGCATGAAAAATCCTGGAGCATTCGGCGTAGACGTCGAGAAAAATTTGAATTTTGTATTACTTGTATAGACATACCAAACTCACAGAATTTTCCATCAAACTTCTGCACATCAGATTTCTTCATTACTTGGGAAAATTTTTCTCAGGAGTCAGGACCCAAGTAGGAGAGCAATAAAAAGGTAACGTGATGATTTTCAAAAGTAAGTTAGCAAAAAATTGCCCAAAAGCACCTTGCTTCCAAGATCAGTATCCTGTCAACTCATTCCTATAGCAGTTTGAGACCCAAAAAAGATGATCAATTTTACATTCCTGTACTTGTACTTCTTTCCCCTTTGTTCTTTCCCTAAAATGCTTCTTTCACTATCTCAAAAACTCCTCAAGTTAAATTTTTTCATGGGGTCCCCCTGAGTTGAACTTGATTGAGAATAAAATGCTCAAAATTATTCCCAAGTTCTAATCTGCACTGGAAATAACTTACCGGTAATTTGGGCGAGTCACTCAACTTTTGAGAAACCCTGCTTCGCAAGAAGGGAAGAAAACCCCAGGCGAGTACCAGAAGACAGAGGCGTGCATGGAGATATCCTTTGTTACCAGCACTGAACTCACTCCACGGTCTACAGAGCACTGGGGTTACAAATTGTTTTTCTTTTCTCTCTCTTTATAATCCTCGGTTCCCACGAAATGTGTCCTCCCTTGAGAAGAAATAACTTTTCCCCTGATTTCCGCGGCCCTCTGCTACACGAAAAATTCTCGGCACTGCTGGTCAATGACACCCGTGAGTGGCGAATACACGACAAAAAAGGCGACAAAAAGAAACTTCGGAATCTTGCAACAGGTAGGAGGGGGACACGCGCGACGAAACACAGTTCTACACTCAAGGCGAACAGCGAATGCATCGCACGAAAGACGGGGAAATCAAATTTCCAGTTCCAAAGCGCGGGGGAAAATACAATATTCACTCAATCTTGCGACAAAAGTGGAATCAAAAGACAAAGTTTCACATGGAACTCAGATTTTCCGGGAATTCGATGAATAAAGCCTCGATTTTGATTCTTCGAGACGAAACAAAAACGGTTAGTACAGTATTTGAGTAAGGTAAAAAAGCATTTGAATCAACCTTGTTGTGTGATTCATTAATCATCCAGGCTAATATACTGCACTTCGAAGATCGCTAGAATTTGAGGTCATTCTCGAGATAGTTTCATCTCGTGAAAAAATTTTCAGTATCATTCGATAATTCGTGATACTGTATTCGATTCCTGAACAAGGACACCCAAACATTAGCCTGAAAAATCAAAGCTCTGCGGTAAAAATTCTGGAGAAAAATTCTAATAGAATTGTTACTTATTCTGTAAGAAACTATTACAGGGGTACTTCAGCAAAATTTTGTGTGCCTCAAACCAAAATAATGTTCATCTTCGAATCTGAGACGACACGCTGGAATTTTTATTTTTTTGGCTACCGTGACATATCAGAAGATGAAAATAATCCAGGAAAAAGAGAAGAGCGTTCGAACATTTGTACTGTGAACTGTCAGTTTTCAAATTGAGTTCAACCCATTCCTTGGATTAAATCTTCAGTAGATGGCGGTGTTTATTGAGTTAATCATACGTGTAGAAGTACAGCATCAATCATTCGAATGGAGGCTTATTTTCAGACCACCCACAAACTATTATTTTGCATGCAAATTTAATGTGGCAACGGTTCAAATAGGTGCCCTGGTTTCCGACTTGAAAAACCGAAAACAACGCGTAAAAATGTAACTGTAAAATCAACTGTTGACCACATATCCAGTATTATGAATATATTTTTAAAGGAACGTAATGAAATTTTAATCAAGGCTGGGGTAGTGTAACAAAATGCTCAGCAAAAACCACCGGGACGAATTCTTCTTAAATCGAAACGCCATCCCTCGAAAGAAATACAGTACGTGGAACGATTGAAATTATGCACAAAGAAAGCTCGGCTCCCGGCCTCTTTTCGGGGCAATTTCGCACAAAAATCAAATTACGCACTGAACAATGGAACTACGTCGAAATTTTCAATCACAGTTCAACCTGAAGCGATCAAACGCGGAACGACTCCTTCCATAAAATAACCTTTTCCAACGTTCGTGAATTATAAAATTTTTGTGGGCTCATTCTTGTGGGAATTGGGAACGACCAATCCTTCGACAATTTTCTTTCGTGAAACACTGATCATATAAAAAAGTTGATTTTCCAAAAATATCGGGATATGTTACGGTTGATGAAGAATTCAACTACCGAACTCAGCTTCAGGGAAAAGACGCAATGTGAGAACAGCAAATAATTTGATTTTCAGAGTTTAAAACGTAATATTATTAAATATCTCTGTTAACCATCGGGAGACAGAGGCTGACAATCTTTGGAGATCGGTAGTCTAAAAATAAAAGCGAATTTCTTTATAATAAAACGAAGTCGATTTTTTTGCCTCTTGAAATTCAAAGAATTCTCGGCTCAATGTGCGATGGATAGAATCTTTTTTTTTTTTCAAGTATCGCAGCCACACAAAAATTTAGAATAAATCCACTTGGGGTGTATCACGAATAAAGCACGTAAGGAGACAGTTTATAACTTCCCGAACAACCATCGTAAACGAAGAACATCCGATCATTCCTTCGCAATCGGCCAGTCAATCCTGAATCAATCGGAAGTTAATTAGTACATAGGGCATATGCGATGACTTTTAGAGTTTGGGTAGAGAGACAATTTCTCCCAACATAAATCGATACTGCTTGGGGCTCAGACTAAACTCGTCGGAAATTACTCCAGTTGTACATCGTCTTCCATTTCAAGCGATAGAGACGAACTAGGCTGCATCATCACTTGATGATGACCAGTTCATAGGAAAAAAATATGCGATATTCTCCCTTGAAAACCCACGAAAATAAATTTTTCAAGCTCTCATCGTGTCTTAAAACTCCGTCATAGTGCACGGCAGGTAATAATTATCAAGGGAGAACGCGTGCAGGAATCTGTATAATGCACGAGTCAGGAAGTATTCCTGCATGACGGTGTTAGATAAATCATGATCTCAAGAAGTCGCGACATATCCATGATTTTGGTCATCTAGTGTGTCCACTTGATGAAAATGGAAAATACAATAATGACATTTTGGCATTCAAAATTGAACGATGCTCATGAATTCTAACTTGGAAAAGCCCCCAATTACAGAACGATTCACGATATCCAAGCACATACATTTTAGAGCACGTGATCGTACGGTTTGAATGCATAGTACAGAAAATTAAATTCCACATTAATGCGTCCATGAACTTCAGAGTCAAAGTAAGGAACAGTCATTATTTTTGGACAATAGTTGCAAACAAACACAACAACGTATCTTTAAATTCTGCCACGGGAAAATATTTTAGTATGACAAGGGCTGAAACTCTTCGAACCACAGTATTGTAATGCACTTCGAAACACGAAGGAAAACATCAATTCTTTCAAGAAAAAGAAAACAAGCTACAAAGGGTCAAAGGCGACACGACTTTAATTCTTTCTCGTACCACTACAACTACTGTACCAGATTTATACTTCAAGTCTAAGTTCCTAAATCCTAGAAATTTTCATCCTCGTAATCCCAACCGTTTTCAAGATTTAATTTAAAAGAGGTAACCTTTTTCAAAAGATTCAAGGGACGATTGGATCCAAATCGAGTCTGAAAAAGTGATGCGGTGATTCTCTTCCTGATTCAACACGATGAAAATTGTCCTCATCTTGAGTACATTGAAAATGGAAAATTTCCATATGCCTCACTCAAAAGTGGAGATCACAGGTGGCGTTAATAGAAGTTGATGCTGCAAAAAAAAAAATGCTGCTAAACTTGGAGCGAGGAATTCTTTTTTATCTTTCCCACTCAATTTCCTTGGAAAATTTAATTGCCATGAATTTACAACGAAAGTTATGAACTTGTGATCTCCTCTAAATAAACTACAGTATTTTCTACAGTGGAGCAGCAATTTTTTTTATCAAAGAGCGAAACGTATTGTGTTGTCTGATGGGACACAAAATCCTGACATAGACTGTAAGATAATCTGAATCGCTACGATTTGTAACTCAGGCACGAAATGCCCTAGTCAAAGCGATGTTCAAGCTTCCAAAATCGTGTGGATCCACTTTTTTCATCAGATTTAAAGAAACTGATATAGCATCACGGCAATCCTTGTTATTCGGAAGAAGACTTGAACGTTCAAACGACTTTTAGGACCGACATTCATTTGCACACAAAAGAAATGCAAATTTGCGTCAAAAATGGCAATACATGAAACAGTACTGTAATGCACTGCATGTATACTCGAACTGTGGCAAGAGAAAAGCACCCTGAAAAACCTGGCAATAGTCAAGAACTTCGACATGAGCAAAAAGGACAAAACATAACTCTAACCGCGATTATGACTAGTGGGCCAACTCTCCAATTCAGATTTTAAATTGATTCATAGGCGCTTTCACGCTTCGTCATTAGTTCTCTAAAAAAGCCAAGCCTTTCCGGATAAGGGATGCTTCATAGACTGCATTAAACACGGGTTGTCAACCAATTTTAATTATTTCTAGGTCACGATAGACGGAAGCGCTATGGATGTGTTGCCGATCATTTTCTGAAAAGAATATCATTTAAAGACTCAGCCCTCAACAGAGAGAAAATTACCTAGTATTAAGAGATTTAGACTCGCCTCCGTCACTTCACTACTACATAATAACCTCAGAAATACAGGATTACAGTATACACAGTACAGCGGTATGTGGTAACATGACTGAAGTAGAAGTAAACCAATTTGTCGTTGATGATTTTCCTTTTCCTCTCCCTTCGTATGCATAATGTCTTGAAGCTCCCAGGAACAATTATTAATGTCTGAATGATTAGACCCGAAATCACGACGTGATTTCGCTTTCTTCATGGCACGAAAAGCTATTGAGGAAAAGGTGAACGCTACTCCCCACACTCACGCACATCCGACACGCAACGAAAGCGCTGAAGTTGAAGTAAATCAATTCGCACGGCAGCACGATTTTGACGGGAACTTCACGAACTCAGAAAATGATGCCGTCGACACAGTTCAGAACATCGATTTTCATGTAACACATCGCCAAGCAATCGTGAACATCTACGCGTGACGCCGGCCTCCGAACCAACGAACTCAAGAAGAATTCGATTGCTTACGCTGCACTGACCGCGCAGGGAAAAATAAATTCAACACAAAGGCGATTGTTATGAGCTACAAACACCGTTGTTGAACGTGGTATACGACTTGTAAAAACTTTTGTACCCTTTCAAAAAAAAAAAAACTTTCGGCCTACATCACGGCAACACGGGCAATGCGAACTGTGGTCACTGACTAACAACCGCACCCGGCGGAGTTTCGTGATGCACTGCAGCTGACCATCCTGCAGGACTCGGAGTGAACAACGGACGCGACATATTGCCGCCACTAGGGGATCTGAGGGTAGTCATTCCGTGCAGCCGCTGATTCAATATACGGAATTTCCACCAGGTCTTAGGTAGATGATAAATACACTGGAAATAACTTTGATGATTTTTGAAATCATCGTTTTACTAAAAAAATGGGTGCTTCAATTCTGTCCGTATTATGTACAATACCTTCAAATAAATATTGTTGATACTGTTCTTGTAAGTCTCCAAGTCATAATTCTCAAAACCGAGGTGGTCACAAGAAAAGGTTTTTTCGTTTTCTGCATATTTTTCTTCATTCAGTCATGATTTAGTAACGCGTTCTAAATAATTGATATGTCTGGATAACATTATTGACGTTCAGATTTTTTTTTAATATGAAGGTTCCAAATTGTGATCATTCTGTTTGAGGCGATGGAGAAAACCTTTTTTTCTTCTTCTTCTTCTTGAATTAGGTGTTCAGTCCTTGAAACCCAAGTTTTGTGGCTGTTGTCTCAATCAGAATACTTTCAAGCAAAACAAAATTTCATATGAGAGTACCAAATCATCGCAGCAGAAGTAGCAATATTTACTCCATTAAAATTTCTTCTGAAAGATAGGTGACGCATCCAATTTATTCATTCAATACAAATACAGTAGCATATTTAAAAATAACATACTGTATATCCTTCAGGATATTCAGTAAATAATATTTAGGTATTTAGATGTC
Source organism: Notodromas monacha (assembly GCA_905338405.1). Taxonomy (NCBI): domain Eukaryota; kingdom Metazoa; phylum Arthropoda; class Ostracoda; order Podocopida; family Cyprididae; genus Notodromas; species Notodromas monacha. Next base: position 112,027 of record CAJPEX010000239.1, on the reverse strand, counting down.
AAAGAATTCCGAGCGATTGCAATAAAGACTTTCAGAAATTGAAGTGCAACACAGAATCTTGAAAATACTGTACACGATGCAATTCACGACACTGTTTCTCCGACGTTTCAGATGTAGCCTTCGCAATCAATGCTCTACTATGAATATTTTTTGTGACGGTATTTTTCATAATGTAATTTTACGAATGACTTACACCCGTTCTTGATTCACAAAGCTCACGTCCAACCATGCAATGAGCCAACGCCTTCGAACCGACGCAGCATGATTCACCATCCGGAGGCTCAATCGTTTTTCCTGGAAGCCGCACTGTGGGTCCATTCATGTTTCCGGAGTTTGATGATATTCTCCTCGAGCTGGACCCGCGTAAAAATCCCGGGAAACAAAGGTTCCCCTGGTTGGAATCACGTTTTGAATAGAGGGGCACGAAACGGATTCCTACTCTGCTTCGCTTCCTAGTGCCCGGTGCGGAACACCAGCGGCGATCTTGCGGTGGTTTCATATTCAACCTTCAACCTCCTCTTCGTTAATGCCCAGAAATGTGCAGTACAGTATTGCCTTACTCTTACAGCATGTAATGGTACAGTATATTTACAAACAGTATTTATGCCTCACCTAGAGCCATATATGTTTTCTCCAGCACTAGCACAGTGGGACCTGGAGAAATAAATCTTATCCATTCCAACAGCTGGTTTTTTGCTCAAGGTATTGTTGTCTAGGACCAAGTCACAAATGTCCCGTAGGAACGCTTGGGAAATTAATACTGTAATTTGTTCCGAACATACAAAATAATACTATTAAACGACAACATGCGACAGAAAAATTGCAGAAAATCTGAAGGAAGAGAGCAGTCGCTAATCCTTTTTACTTGAAAAAAGGGCCGTGATTGATATCATAGAGATTGGAAGTGGGAAAAGAATTGACATTGATTCCTCAGAAATGTATAATATTCATGAATATTCTTTTCAATTTTTTCCTATTTTAATTTTTTGTATCTAAACATGTTCACATCTGGTTGTTTCCCATTTGCATTGACAGCCGTGGTTTGTTCTCCAGCCATAATTTTTTTACCCAAGGCAAGATGGTAAAAAGATTAGGGTCTGTTGTGTGCAGTACAAAGAAATGTAAGTTGCTTTGAGTTTCCGGGCCCCACTACAGTATACTGAATTTCTGCATTGATGTATACTGTAGTCAACTTTTGGATTATACAATTTTGTGCCCATTGGGTTGTCTGTAGTTAAGGGATGCTCCATGATGACAGAGGATCTACCGGGACAACTGGAAATTCTTCTACATTTTGCACAATCTCCGTTATGAATGTCAGTAAACTTTTTATTGTTCTCAGCAGTCCTTAACCTCGAAACAATCCGTCATTTTTTTCTGGAAAATTTTGGGAACTTCACCAACTGGAAAATTTAATTTTCCTATGTCTAGGCTGCATTTTAGTTCGCAGAAGGTCCGACTGTTTCTGATGCCTGATCAGTTTTTCTCTTCGAATACCGCCTGCTTGGAGTCCAGTTGTGTCATTTACACTAGCTGGACTAAAAAAATATTTTGGCAGAATGACTTGACGATACGGACCAATGATAATTAGAAATAACAAACTTCAAACGCGAGGAAGTCGAAGCAGCAGAACTACCGGAAGTCGCCATGCGCTGTCGAAATTTCGAATCGTCCAGAAATGCGGAACGCGGAAAATGTAGGCAAGAAAAAATGAGCTGTGTGAAAATTGGTCGCATCAAAATGCATGACTATGAGGACTTTTATGTTCGGGATATATCGTTCGGACTTGAGGGAATAAGGCTGGCGCGTGTTCAATAATTATAACTGATTCCAGCTCTGCTGGTGAGGTTGATTGCCATGAGACCCAGTCAAGCGGGCTGCGTGGCGGTAATTAAAAATGCGCTGACTGCGCAGCTGCCGCGTGCATCAGATGGTGGCATTTGCCCCCTTCATTCATGAGGGTCAGGGCTAGACAAAGGATGGGTACCTTGGGTAAATTATTGTCTTTTCGTGTTTCGCATTATTTTTTTAATGATTTCTCCTATACTCTTTTTTCTTTGCAAGCGAGCAAAATACTTTCCCGCGAGATTCCAGAAGATTTTTTTTTCTACGTGCCCGGGTGCGTCAGAACAATTGGTTGGTACAAAAATAATTCACGGAGCTAAAAGAAACTGAGGTTTTTCAATGTTCACTCCCGTCCGAGAAACCTTTCTGGCCACTTAACAAATTGTTCACATATTTTAGGATTTATATTCTCAATCTAACGGTTCAAGACCTTCAGCCTCATGAAATCGATGTTTTCAAGTTCTGTCGGAATATCATGAAACTTCGCTTTGGCATTTCACAGCAGAAGGTTATTCATGTCCTTTGAAACATTTTATTCATGATAAATTTAAAAACGAGTAAATGCCTGCTTTTGAACTGCTTGAAGAACTCCTACGGCACAGTATTTCTTAGCGGAACACGTGAAGCTTTGAAGGTTTTGAGCGGTACTGAATTCCTACAGAAAAAAAAACATACGGTATATATATCGGATTTATGATCTGGAGAATGCTTTTAACAACAACAAAATCTTCATTTTTTATTTTCTCAGTCCGAACTACGGTATACTTCTTTTTAGAGTTCTAGTCTTCTCGACACGGTAAACAATAAAGTAATCGTGATAAGTACTCTTTTAAAAAATTTGCGAAAGCACCATTTGCAAACGTAACGTGAGATTGAAAGCACGTAAAGGATTGTATACAGTATTTTCCCCTCTCGAAACGCTTTCTTCGCAGGAATGCAATTTCTTGAGGTGATATGGACCCGGTAATCATAATATTGTACATTACCATTTGAGAGGTGAATTCCGACAGAAAAAAAAAAGATTACTGTACAAGCTTGTATTTTTTAGTTTATAATTGCATTACGCAATGAAGTAGGAAAGTTTTTTTTAATACACCTATCCTTCAAGCCCTGTATTGTCCCTCAGTGCAATGCAGTTCTGTACGAATTGGCATATTTTTAAGTATGTGATAATTCGTCCGAAGGTCTCCAGTAACCTTTTTTCAGCTCGCGTGTTGTTGCAACATTCTAGCGCATATACCTCAGAATGGTTTTGTTCTTTAGAATCACAGGAAAGCGGAAGTAATCATCTATACACGAAAGAAATGATAAGAAATATTGTATTCTCTGTTGATTAACTGGTGGGCTACTCTCGGGAAAAAAGCGGAATAGTTACTTAAACTTAGTATTGTACAAGAAAAACTCAAAGCAATGGAATCCTCGAAGAAAAAAATTTTTCTTCGATGTACTGTACAGTACTTCCTCTACTGTATCGAGTTCTGCAAAAGGTATGAGGGACATGTGTTTCCTGTGAAATGTGATATCGTTCCTAGTTAACACTCTAGTGAGGGGCTATCTTCACTTCACTTTGACGCAGTAAGTAACAGTAAGTGACAAGAACGGAAAGCACTGCGATTGTGTGAATATATTCTTTTTACGAAACCAAACGATTGAAATAAGAATACTTTCTTCATAGAATCGCGTCTATCCAGTGTTATTTCGTCCATATTCGACTGTTCGTCATTTTGTGGAAAACATTGATGGTTCTAGTTATTTGGGTTGTATGTTGCGAGAGAGATGTGCTTTACAGCAATTAGGGACAGCGGTAAATACATTTTAATGTGTGTTGCCTCGTTCACCTCTGATTGATTGAGTCTCGAGATTATTAAGAATTTCTCGATTTATACGCACAAAAACTAGCAATGTTTTGCTCGAGTATTCTTCGACAGTTGAAAATGTTGAATTTTAAAAATAAATTTACAGAATTCGAAGAGACAGACAAGAACCTCGGTCATTAGCGCTCATCATTTAATTGCTGTTCGACTCTTACTTGTAACGTTGAGGGAACGTACCTTGAAGATTAAACCCGCTTGCATTTCCGCTTGTTCGTTTTTCAAATTACTGTATTAGTGCTTTGAAGCGAATACCGTCGCTAGTGAAAAATTCTGGATTCTGAATAAGGTCGAAGAATTCTTCTAGCGCCAACGTTTTATGTCTACTTCGTCTGAACTTTGCGGCTGTAATTGAATTCCAAGAAGACGCGGTATCCGCTTTCATGTAATACTGCACTGTAGTTCGCTTCCCTAAAGCCTGATAGGAAAGAAAATCTGCAAAAACATGATACACGTCCGCACATTTTTTTTAGTGATGCACGGGAATACTGTAGAATATTTTATTATGGCTCTTTCGTGTTCCTTCACCGTTCTGGCAAGAGTTACCAGCATGTTTTTATCTGAACTTATATTTTTTCCGCACTTTAAAAATTAAATGTTTTTCATCAAGAACTTTATGGCGAGACAAGATGTTGGCCCGAACTATGAAGGCAGTGGAATTTGGGTTTTACTGCAAATACTGTATATCCACGGCTTGTGAATTCCCCTCAGATTGAAAAAAATATCCAGAAAAAATCTTTCAAAGAAAACCTGTGGAGATATCTAGCACAGGTGGCTCTGCTGGTCTGATTGAAATCCATGTGCCAGTAAGTTGGTAACCAAAAATTTTAAATACATTTGGCGGTCCGCGGTGTGAGTTGGGAACACTGGTGTAGAACTCTAGCTAGAATGCTAGATCATTCTATGCATAGAACTAAATAAAACTACTGCATGTTCATGTTATCTTCAAATATTGTACAACATTCTCCAGCGTGGCCCTTGGAATTTTAATTGACTTCAAGGGAAAATGTCGTAAAAGCACGCATTTTCGCGCTCGAAAATATTCTGAAAGAATTTGCTCATGTGAAAAAACTGCTACGGCAGTTATTTTTGATTCCACTTTATCCTTTTCCAGAGTTAATTTTGGGTTTTTCTCTTTTTTAAAATTCTAGAGACGATCGTTGTTAAACGCTTTGCGTGACCGTAGTTTCCAGAATAATAATACTGTGATAATAATATAAATAGTGGCTTTGAAATGTCAAGCAGAGTATCCGCCAAATTTGATTTGTAGAAAGAAATAAGTCTATTTTGTGGAATAATGTAATTCATCCTCAAGAAAAATTACTTCGAACAAAACGTCATTTCAGATGTTAAGCATGGCATCCGCCAAATTTAAAATTGAAAAATATAAAATACTGTATCTAAAAATCTGGTTTGCAAAAAAAGCTGTCCTCGAGGACAAGGAAGCTGTAGTACACACTGATACTCCCAACTTGACTGTCCTGATGCATTGGAGTGATAAGAAATGCATTTAAATTATATACAGATCTCAAGGGCATATTTGTATACGTCACAGTGTACCCAGTTGCTGGAAAATCCTTCTATGAATAATATGATGCCTGCGTGCACTGTGATATTGTATAAGGAATATTCGGCGAGAATTTACTTTTTGGAAAGCGTTACGTTATTCCCTTAGCAATTTTTCCTGCTCAAATTACAGCATTTGAAGTATGAAGGATCGAATCCCGCTAAAGCCTGCGTCGCTCTCGCTTCCATTCTACCTTCCTGCAAATTTTACTTGAGTACATCAGCAAGGGACATTATAGGATTGTATATACTGTACTGTACTGTATTACGGTCTTCAGTACGGTAGTGTATCTTAAAGGCGTGATAGATGTCGTTCCACAACTACGCCTTGTTTGCAACGCACAGTGGTACGCTAAAATCGAACACAGAGTCGATCATAAATTCAAAAATGTGCGGCTATGCATAGTAGTTCTGTGCATCAATTGTTTATATTCAGCGAAAAAAGCTGAAGATCGTCGGCGATGACCGTAGGAAGTTCCAGTTCCGTAGTTGCCAGAATAACTTTCACCAAAATTATGCGCTGCGCCATGTGCCCATATTATTTGAGCATTGAGTCGGTTGGGGCAACATCACAGAAAGGTGTGCCATGATGTGGACGTTATGTTTCGTGATTAGTCTGATGAACGTGTCTTATTAATCTTATACTGTAGGCTTCTACAGTACGTAAATGGGTGCGGTTAAGTTACCAAAATATATGTTATACTGTATTTTCTTTTGATAATCTCGATTATAAGTACTGGAGCTTAGTCTCATCAGTGAAGCATTTTCCCCGAAGCACGTGAACTTCGTGCCATTTGATGCTTTCATACATTGTAGGATTTAATCGCATTTTCGGCTGAGTCTGATGTCTTCCTCGTCAGTGTCACGTTTTGTTGATTGAACTTCTGTGATTCCGGGCGAGGAGAGCCTCGTTCGCATCCGTTGACCGTTACCGAATTATTACCGAATTGCTTCGTTTTTGCAGGTGATCAACTAGCCGATCTGAATGGCTGGGAAATGCTTGACTCTTCTACGTCCCGCTGTGTTTCGATCCATTTTTTCGTCTTGACTGTTTCGCTGGTATTCTCGTTCTCGACGACTTCGTCGTTCTTTTGCTAATGAAGTCACCCGGTAAGTCTGGAACCTTGCTGAATCTTAAATTCACTTGTATCCGTCATTCACATTCGGCATGACGCGATTCTCGGAAAAGCGATTTAGCGTATATATAAAGTTGATATTTCTTAATGCTTTCCATTCTCAGGTATCCTGAAGCGTACACGGGAATTCCGTTGACAGTATGGCGCTACATCAGGGTGTTTCGCCGGTTCAAAATTCGGAGAAATCCGGGCATCGAACGGAGGAGTCCCATCTTTCAAAGCAGGATGGTGCTAATTTGCACAGGTTCGTTCCTCTTCATTTTTTTCCTAAATATATTCATGTAATATTTTTTATTGTACGTTAGCCCGAATGGTCTCTCTTCTCCCGAAGATGATGTGGCCATGAGTGAGGCCGAAAAGGCTTTGAAACAGGCCGAAAAGGAGCGCTTTGCTATCGTGAAAAAGTATGACATCGGTCGCGAACCTGGTGCTCAGATTGATCCTTGGGAGGATCCTGGGTTTGAAATATATCATACAACTGACCGTTACGGGTTTATCCAGTAAGTATTGATACTGTAGCTGTTAATTGACGTGAACAAAGTTTAGTAAATCGTGGAATCTTCGTTTTTTTCAGCGATACGCGACTTCCCCTGTATGAACCGAAAGAAGCTAGACTTCGAGAAGTAGAAGTTCAGCGTGAGAAGAAATGGCGCAAAATGCTGGAGGACTGGTCTAAGTATAGAGGCACTGAAAAACTCAACAAACGCATTTACAAAGGCATTCCGAATTCCCTCCGAGGTCGGGTATGGGGAGAGCTTCTTCGAGTTCCTGACTTACAGCGAGAGCAACGCAACAAATACGAGGTAATTCGTCAAAGTTAACTCTTTTTCATAATTTCATGGTGGACATTGCAGGAGATGAAGACTTTGGCGAGAAAATGGTCGCCTGACATTCGACAAATTGACCTTGATGTTAATCGTACATACCGGGACCATGTTAGCTTCCGTGACCGATACGGGATCCAACAGAAAAACTTGTTCCATGTGTTGGGAGCCTACTCTATGTATAACCAGGAAATCGGTTACTGCCAAGGGATGTCTCAAATAGCTGCTTTACTATTGATGTACATGGAAGAAGAAGAAGCTTTCTGGGCATTATCTGCGCTGATGGCAGATCAGAAGTACGCCATGCATGGTTAGCGTTGTTTTTTTTGTGTCAATCCTGGAAAGACCGTTCAACTTCTTCATTTTTTTAGGATTTTTCATTCCTGGATTTCCGAAGCTTTTGCGATTCAAGGATTATTACTCTAAAATCTTGGAGCGTTTTCTGCCGAAGCTGAAGCGACACTTGGACAAAAACGGAGTTGATCCGTTAATTTACACGCTGAAGTGGTTTTTCCAATGTTTTCTCGATCGCGTAAGATTTAGGAAATGTTTACCCATTAAGTAAATGTTGATCGCCCTCTTTTTATGTTTTAGGTGCCATTTTCGCTTACCTTGCGGTTATGGGACGTTTATTTATTGGAAGGTGAATGCATCTTAACCTCCCAAGCGTACAATATATTGAAGCTACACAGGAAAACATTGATGAAACAAACCATGGATGATATTTTACACTTCCTTCAATCGAAACTCGAGCATGATTTCCTGTTCGACGACGATCATGTAATTCAAAGCCTTCAAAAGTGTTTGGATGAACTTAGAAGAGCGAAGCTACTACATTTTGGTCCGCCGCCCTTGGATGAAGTGCCTAAACGGCCATTTGGGCTTTATGTTGAGCCACCTTTGTCTCAAAAAATTGGGCGTCGCTCTAATTTCACAGACGAGGAGCGTCGGATCAAGGAAGATTTAATTCGTCGGCAAGACAAAGAACTAATGGAAAGCTTGCGAATCGAAGGACTTCGAGCAGCGAATCAGGCTCGTCGCGCTTCCTTGACTGGTTAGTCACGAATTTACTCTTACACACATGTCATGGTCTTCTTGAATGCTACATAGCTTAAATTAAAGGAAGTTATTGCGACCATTTTTACTTTTAATACAGTAGTTTAATAGTAACGTTCAATTTAACTGCTTATGAAAATCGTTCGGCCAACTGTTATAAGTTTGCATAGAACATAAGCATTTACCGATTTATAGTGAACATCACATATCCGCCCATATCGAAATTATACGTGCAATAATCTCATGGCCAATCATGTGATGCTGAAAAGGTTTTCTTCAAAACTGAGGAGGAGGAAAACGGAGAAGGTTATGTACTTGCTGTGTTAATCCCGAAGGTAGGCTATGTGATGTGAAATTTAGATTCACGTCGAGCTTACAGTTTTTCTTTAATTCATCATTCTATTTACAGTATGAAATATTTGAGCAAAGAAGCCGAGAGTAGGCCCACAAGTTCAAATATCGGGCATGTTTTTTCCGTCTATTTTCAAAACTCATTCTCATGTTGGGTTATTTTTTTGACGGTCTGTAAACATTAGAATTATTTTATTTTAGGCGGTTCTCAAGGTTCTGAAGGCCCAAGTGTGGATGAAGTAAGCAGCGTCGGCAACGACATCCGTCATCGGAACTCCATGTCATCGGTAACGGCAACATCTGCCACATTTTCAGTACAGTCCTCGCACACGCTGTCACAAAGCCAGGTTAGTTGTAGTTGGTACCCACACGGCTGAATCAACCGAACTTGTGCTGTGCCTTATCCTGTGAGTTGCATCAGAAGATCCAACGTCCATTATAGCTGGGAAGCTTTGTTACTTTTGTATATGTGAGAGATATTCGTACTAATGCTAACATTGAAAATTGGGACCCTGGAAGGACGATGTACTGTACGTGCGTTGACATTCGATTGAAGGAGCGGTTTCAAATAGATTTCTGTTTATTTAGTCCGCCGGGATGGGAATCGATGTTTCGTTTTCCCAGCAGCCGTGTGCGAACTATACGAAGCCCAACAGATCCAATTCGAGTGGAATGTTGGGAAAATCATTTGGCGTAACATGGCCTTTCGAGATGATGAATTTTTATACCGTACTGTATTCCTATAAATGTTTCCAGTTGATATTTATAACCCCAAAGTTACGTTTTCCTATTTAATATCATCTACGCACATACTTCCTTGGATCTGCGTCTATGCAATATCATGATATCTTTCGAATCTCCCTTGCAGAACAAATTAAAATTTAAAATTAAAGAGTGCAGTGCTCCTAAATTCTAACGAACGAGAAATTTCTCAATCTGAAGGTTTTCCGAGGGTCATACGGATCCCTTTGCTTCAGAGGTTTTGTGGTGTACAAGGTCTTCTGTGTGTGATGAAGTGCGGCTAAAATTCATCATGATTTTCTTCAAATTTGACTTCGATTTCCGAAGGCACCATCACTTTGGCACGTTTTCAACTGGAGACTAATGAACTAATATGCTGCCTGCATAATATTTTGCATCATGCGGATTGAAATCATGGATTATGCATGGTGATTTTTAAGTGAATGTGGAAGTACTGTACTGCCTCCACGTCAGTTGAGGACGGCTAATTCCGTTCTGGGCTAACTTGTGGGTAGATGGATCAATTTATATGTGTTTCCAAATGAACGACCACCAAGACTCGCTCATATTTCTTAATTCAAGATTTCCCAGGATTATTTCCAAATAATTGACTTATTTTTTTGTGAAGTTCAGCTTTTACGCTTTTTGGTTGTTGCCGCACTATTGAATAATTTCTGCAGCAGTTCCTAATTTTGTCGAAGTGGGCGTTCATTTGCCACTGGCATTTTAATTTTAATGATGATGTGCATGCGACGCCTCAAAATGAATCGGACTGTAACCATGTACAGTTTCGAATACTGTAATTGCTGATTCAATTTTCTTTGCAGCAACACTTACTGTTTTCTCGTACGCCACCGAGAAAGCGGATGGGCAGTGCGCAATCAGAGAGCAGCCTCATGCACGAAAACGGCATTGTGAAGAATGCGAAGAACGGAAGCATCTCAGCGGGGCCAAAAGGTTCACCGAGAAGAATGCGGGCCAGCAATTTGCAGCATCGAAGAGCAGCGCCAATGAGTGCAGTCGAGAACCGCGAAAAGACCAAAGGCAGTCGTGCAGCAGTTGCGACCGAACCAGCAATGAAGCTCGACTTGGACAACGTGGATTTCACCAACGGTGACGATGATGATGATGCTGTAACGCCGACACCCCGTACTCCAAAAACATTCCCGGATACAGTGAGAATCTACGTACCGTACCGTAATGAAGAGCTTCTTCCACCCGTTCCTGGTCCAACTGCTACGTCTACTCCGAAGAGCAGCGCCTTCCGGACTAAGCAACCCATGGAGAACGGGAAAATCCGAGGAAGACCCGCGAGTGCTTCTCCGTGTGATGGTAATCGCGTCTCGCGGAAAGAATTCTTTGCTCCTCTGTACTCGCCTGATCCAAGTGGAAAGTCGCAGAATTACCAGGGCACGGATCCTAATAGGGTCACGATACGTGTAGATCCACGCGATGCGATGTCGTGGCCGAACTCGTTGTCATCCCCTCCATCGTCTCCAACGCCCGTCATGTCTCATCCCGGGGTTTCTCATTCTGCGCCACCTTTGGGACGTGGGGCACGAATGCGACCTCCTGTACCTGCTAGGTACGTGGGTAACCGATGAAATACTTTTTCGAGCTGTTCGAAACTTCTGCGCTTCAACCAACGCGTTGTTTTTCTCCACCCATAAGCTGCAAACGCGTGGGAAATTACGCATGTACTGTTCGTCGTTTTGGCCAGGTAGAAACGCACCCTTTCAGTTCATTCGAAACGAATACTTTTTTCGCTGTGTCAAATTAAGTTGAAAGTTTCCTAGGCTTGTTCCTGTTCTTGAGACCGCGCTTCTCCAGTGACGGAAATTCCCACTGAGATATGAAGTTTTTTCTCATCCACGAACACGGTAGAAAAAACTCGCGGACAGTATTCATGCCTACGTTTCGATATACTCCGACGGGTGTGTTGAGTGTGAGGTTGGCGTCAGTAAATGTTTTCTCGATGAGTGGGGGCCCTCCATTCTTTCCAGAAACCTACTTTTATCTCTGGGATTGCCTCGTGAAATTTGTCACGTTTTCAAACGGAACACATGAAGGTAGAAATTGTCTTTCCGTTGTAAGACTATCGTGGAAAGGAAATTAGATATTTCCATATACTGTAGTGCTCTGATGAGATGCTTAGTCGTACTTGATCATCTGAATGTGTTGGACTAAGAAAATTTGTGTTAACCAACGCCGTACGAATCGCTTTGTAGTTCATTTTTAGTTGCGGGACAGAAGGAAAAGCCGAGTGTCTGCCTTTATTCCACTAGTCTACGCCACAAATGTTTATTGAATTTTGTGGAGGTTTATCAATGCTTAGTTGAGATTATCGTTGGTGTGTTTTTCAAGAGAACATGGGGGTTTCCTGAAAAATTTCTTACGATCAAAAACTTTAGTTTTAATTCATCTTTGTTGCTTGCGTGAGCTTCCGCAAGCAAATTTTCCCGCTAGTCGTCGGTAATCAGCCATTCCTTTTTTCATTTGCAAGTTTTCGGTCATGCGTTATAAAAATTGCGTTACGTTTTCTGGAATACATAACCAAAGCGAAGTTGGTTGTGACCAGATTAAGGAAACACGTGTTCGACAGCGTAGTTCTATTTTTTTTCGCACGCCTTTTCGAACTTCGGTGTATGGTATTCAGTTTCCTTGTTGCTAATGTCCAGTGAATGAGTCTTCCTTGAAAAAATTTTCTATCGTATCGGAGAAGTAACTTCGAACTGGGCGTCCAAGTTTTCATCTGCGCGTGAATGGAGCGGAATTTGCATTGCACGGACTTCATGTTGCTAAGATATCCCGACGGAACTCATGTTGTCATTCCCTTTGCAGCCGGATTTTTTTTCTCCGAGGCCGTTTGTGGTCGTGTTTTGCTGCCTTTTTAAAGTTGCTTTTATGCGGTTTTTTTTAATTAACATGTAAAATGCGGAAGAGGTGATACGAATGTTCAAGCGATGCTTATCGAAGTGACCGAATGGTGTGTCCGAGTTTCCCCTTATCGATAAATGTTGATCCTACGAATCGAGATGCATGAATTTTGGAAATCAAGTAGTTGAAACGGAGATCTGTATTTCTACTGCATACCGTGTCTTATTTTTTGTATGTGCAATTGAGGAGAGGATCGATTTTCAATTGCGGTATATTTTTGCTCCCAAAGCCCAACATTGTGTTCTGACCAACGATGAGCCGTCATTTGCGTAGTTTTTTTTTCCATATTCATGGTCACGAGATATTTTGCTGGGAAGAGTATTGAGATATTACTTCATCTGGAAAAAAAAAATTTCACACGATGAAAAGTCAGTGCGTTCAAATGTAGAAGACGTGCTAAGTTGTATGTATCGTTAGTACCTTAAGTCGCGCGAAAAATGATTGCGGCATGATTTAAGGTGTAGGGTACTTCTTCGAGGTTCACTTATGAGTCTGAGTATATCCAGTTGTCAGGTTTTCAGGTTTCAGTTTCGATAAGGATATAGGGATCATCATTGAACCTCACAGTGAAAATGTCTTAGTTTCCCGGTTAACTAAAGTTTTTATAAACCGCGGTACAACCGTTTTCTTGGGTGCTCCATTGCAGTAGTAGTGAATTGTCTTGGGGGGGGAAAACTGAACCGAGAACGCGTCCTTGTGTTGAGTTGTTTTCACGCTTTTGTCCATTCCGAGCTCGTCTCCGATCGAAACCGCTGATACCATTGTTTTCTACTGGCGGCTCGACGGCTTGTGTCGCCGTGGTCTCAGAAGGAAGACGCTGAAATCCTGCTGCTGCGTTTTGTGATGCTTCGTCCGAGTCACTCGTCTCGCTCTGTTAGCGCGTTCGGGAGCAAACACTTTTTTTTTCTTTTCTCTGGGTTTTTCACGAAACTTTGGCACTTCGTTGAGATTGATCCCATATTTTTGCAGAACGCGTCGTTTATTTTTAGCTGCGGGAACTGAGCTTCGTTAGCTGATTCGCGGTTCCGCTGTTTTCGGGAAGTCCGTGCGCACTTGTTTGCTTTCCAGTCGAGCTTGTCGTTCCATGATGTTAGTGTGGATGCGTTGTGAGTCGAAAGGAGTCAAACCAACGAAATTTTTTTTTTCATTTTTATCGAATTTGTTGAAAATCGCGTATGTTGTGCGCGACGTCAGTCTACTTGGGATCTGTGATGCTGATGTTGAATGAAAACATTTTCCAACGCGGGAAAGTTGACGGATTTTACTTGTCCGTTTACGAATCGTGTACTGAATTGCGACGAAGTCAAGAATGAAGAAAGTCTTGATCGATATTCAGGCGCGGGTTTCCTCCGTCTTTTGTTATCGTTTATCGATAACCGTTGTTTCCGCTCGAACGCCTGTCGCGATCCAGCTAAAAAAATTCGTGCTTTAAATCTCGTTCTTTACGAATCTGATGCATTCTGTTCGTTTTTCATTGTTGCAGTTTTCAAAGTTAAAATAACAAAGCTCATCAAGTGTTACCGTATTTTTAGATTGGTTTAGCCCAGTTGATGCTTTATGTGGATGTAAAATTATTTGATCCACAATAAAGCCATTTAACATTCTCTTGAGATCTTCCTGGAATGATGACCAATCAATTATAAGTGGTTAGATTTTATTTACGAAAAGAAAATATTTGAGAAATAACTTTAGGGGATGATTGTGTCAAGGAGTGTTTGATTTCCGTCCGCAGTCCGATTTTCGAAGCGTTTTCAGGTAGGTTTTACAGTACAGTAATTCGAAATACGAGGAGTTCAGATGATGTGATCATCGGAAAATATTGCCCAGATTTTTTTCTCATCCGCATTTTAATTTCTGTCCACTCAAGATTAGTCCTACCCAAGATTGGAAAGTTGAAAGTCATCTACTTCGTGACCTTTGACCCAGTTTCACTCATGAGTTTCACTCATGGTTCACTCATGAGTGAAACAGCGAAGTGCACTGAGCCCGTTGCCCGAACTGTTGTCTCCAATCCTGCCTCATTTTCTCCTTCAGGATGATAGGGTAAATTTTTGAGGTTCTCCGTTGCTCCAAAACCTTGCAGGAAATATTTATCTGAAAAAGTCCATGGACGTTTATGGGAAGGATTAATGCGTTGCTGGCTTAATTTTATTTTTTGTTATTGTTTGTATAGCAAAATCGTCTGCGAGGAAATGACTTGAAAGAAGACAATGCATTTAAAAAAAAAAAAATCAGAATGTAATCTCCGATGTGTTGATCGTTTGAGCTCCTCCACTTTAATCGGTATTACTGTATGAAAATTTTGGCTGCGTGACGAGATCACATTTCTCGCAAGATTAATTTAATGGCAGTGAATTCAAGAAAGATTTAATTTTTTGCAATGATTGATGTCGCTGGCGTTTGAGTGGAAGGTAATTGCTGTGCTGATTTGCATTATTTTGATGGACCAGCCGCTTTTCTCATGCTTGAAGCTTTCGCTTTGTTCCGCAGGTGATAGGTTTTTCTTTTTTTTGGTATGTTCAAAATATGTCCGCGAATGTGACCGTGATCGATCTCGACGAGAGACCGCAATACAGCAACTATCCAGGATTCTATTTGGGGATCGCAATTTGTACTGCGTTCTTCGGGCTATTGGTTCTGCTCAACACGATTTGCATGTGCACACGCTTCCGTGATTATTGGAGAAGCAAGAACACAGGGAACAGGCTTATTGGACCTGTGTACCTCTCCAGTCCCCATCAAACGCAGCCGCTTGTTCTCTAAAACGGTGAGTTACGGCACTTTATTGCGTCTTGTTCCTTCCCTTTTTTAAGGTAGATGCAGTACTTCCTGGTTGCAACATTCTTCCAGGGTTTTCATATCCGTCTGGTCATATCCAGTACTTGCCCCGCGTTTTTTCATTTTCCCCACCGGTTTGCTTTATTCAACGAAAAATCAGTTGAATAATCTGAAAACCATTGTTTTTGAAGATAGTGCGCTTCAGGTTAATGGAACAACCTCAAGAGTTCCTGACGAAGCCATTTCTGTCTGAAGATTGCACTCGTTGTGCGCTATCTCAACTAATGACTTGAACAACGCGGAAAAGTTATTGGAGCGCTGAGAGGCTTCTATTGTATGAATAAAGGCTTTTAACTCACAGAAAACAAAGTCAGCATCCTTCTAAGATCTTGATCTCGAATATTCAATCTTGAATTTCATTTGAATTTTGAGGAAGTCGGAAGTTTGGATTGACTACCGTATTGTGTGTGGGCAGAACGTTTTGAAGATAGTTGGCGTGACGGAGTAGGGCATCTGAGTTGCAAATTCGGAAAGAAGTAAACATTAAAGCTGCGATTGGACCAGGAGAAAAGAAAGAAATGAGAGTACGAAGAAACCCATCATTCTAGCCGAAATTTTTTTTTACACCTGTTCGTTGTTGTTTTTGGTTTCAAAGAACGACGACTTACCATTACTGAGGGGGTGCTTATGTTCGCATTAGTACGGTAAGAGAGAATCAGAAAGAACTCCGAAATTCCATAAAATTCCCGAATGACGCTGACATTCCCGATGTTGTTCAGTTAGCGTTCGAATGGATTGGATTAACATCCATCATGCGGCGTCCATTGGCAATTTTTAGAATGGGCGTTGAACGTAAGTTGCACGCATAAATTTGGGCTCTTCATTGAGAAATTGTACAGTACAATACCTATACTGTACTTGTATCCGTTGCACTAGCGATGCTCGAAAAGCTATATTCATTGCGGTTTGATCAACTGATGAGATTTTTATGGCTCCCAAAAATTCAAATGAGCCGCTCATAGTTTGCGTGTGATTGTTTGACTTGGTGGTGATGAATGCCGATAGAAGTACTGTACTACCTAATCCGCCGAAGCATTTATGCTCTGCATGCCTTCTTGTACGCGGAAATTGATGCTTTGTGTCGTTCAAATTACTTGCCGTCCTGAATTTAAGCCGCAAGTTTCATACGAAGTTCCATGTTTCTTGATGAGGCGCATCTAAGGAGCTTTGAGTCGGAGGGAAATGCGCTTTATTTTGTTGTTGAGTAAGCGACACGAAAGACTCATGCGGAGACGTAGAATATTGGTCCCGTGAGTGTTGAATTCATTCCACTCAGCGTGGCACGATCTATCTCCATCCAACTTGATGGTATGTGACGTTTTCTTCAACGTCTTGAATGCTCTCCGAGCCCGTGGTGAACTGGTGATACGATTCCAGTGGACCGGAGTATTTTTAGGAGCACTTGTATAATAATCAGCCAACACAGCTTCATCCGTTCCCTTCAAATTGTGATGCATGCGACTTGAAAATAATCATTATTCAGAGGACGAACGAATTTCCTTAAACTTGAAGATGATGGCAGATTACTTTTGGAAGTGATTTATTTTTAAAAATTTATTCTGCAAAATGCTTATCCGATTGATGGACTTCCGTATCAGAAAATGTGAAAAAATAGATTGCGGCATATGTTCGAGATACAGTAATTGAATTCTTTATCGGCCGCATCAAACCGCATATCTTGAAATATTATCTAGGTTAAATGTACTCCCCAACTCAAAGGCTTTCCTCCGCAAAACTCCCTGAAGTGTATTTCTTGAAGGCATTTTGGCTATTTCACTTACACTGAAAGAGAAAGGCAATAGAGCGGTAACTTTATGTGCTTTAACGGAAGTGAAACACTCATTGGGCAAATGAACGTTTTTCTCCAAGTTCAGCATCCTGTCAACTAATCTTGAGATCAATTTAAGGCCCAGAATATCACCAGTTACAATATCCTGTAATTTTTGAATTTCAAGATACTGTGTCACGTGCCGGGCTAGTGGCTGGATCAGGAGAATTTAATGATCAGAGTTTTTAATCGACGTGCAGTACATTCGTTTCTTCTTTCTAATGCCGCAATTCTTCCGAGTTTCCGACCATCTTTCCTCCGAAAACCCTAGTTGGTATATTTTGAGATGTGAGAGGAAAGTTGAGCGGCCTGAGGAAGAGTCATGACGGCGCATGGAAGTCCCATCAAGGTTTTCGAGCGGAGAAAATCGAGGCGGGACTGAGATTGAAGACCTGTTTCGATGGTGCAGTACTCGCTTTTATCGACGTAGGGCCAGAAAATGTGTATTCCGTCGTTGTCAAAGAAAAATGCCCTCGGAACACTGCATCTGGCAAGGACTTATCTGAAACTCAGGTTGGAGGCGCTAGCTATGGTCCAAGTGACTTTCAATCTTCCCCTGCCGCACCATCCTTCAGCCCTTTTGACTGCATCAGACTCAAGCTTCTATTCCGATAAATCGCAGGGATTTGTGATTCTCCTGACCGGATTCTATGAAACGAAAGTGAGCGTGAACCTTTTTGTAGAACAATGTCCAGCAAAAATTAATTCCGACTGTTCGTACTCCTGAAGTGCTCCAAATATTCAGTTTTCGATAGACGTGGCGTTTGACAAACCATCACTGAACTCCGATTGATCAGGAGGAAGAAAAACCTGTCTTTGCTCCTTATAATTTAAATGCTTAATTTCCGCCTAATTGACCGCTGAAATCCCTCCAAGTTTTGCGAAAAATTGAGCGGATTTGATTCCCGGACATTCTAAAAATGTCCAAATTTTGAATACATTACTGTAATTCAATACAGTCAATGTCCGATTTTCCGTAAGGATTAATCCTGGTTGAGACGTATATAGCTGGGATATTTCGTATGAATTCTTCTTTAAACGGTCAAATAAATACCGCTGTAGGGTTCGTTTTGCGATAAAGTTTGGCATTGACGAAACATTTTGCTGTGAAAGGAATTCTTCGTCTGAAAATTAGCATTCGTGTACGTCCATGATTACAACAATTTCAGTTAACAAGCAAATCTGCCGCCATATCCCTGACATTTTATATCAAGGTTTAATTTTGAAGCGAGCATGAAGTTCGTTTTCTTGAGGCATTTTCATGTGTCAACGTGAAATATTGTTTCTGCAGAGTTTTCGTTGACGGGGTTGACACGTTGTCGATGGAATGAAGACATGAAAATAACATCGTGACCTTGACTCTCGTCCGCCTGCTTCACCTCTGATATCCAGTACAGTATTATAAAAAATTTCCAGAATGAAAGTTCGGAAGAAACTTTTCTTATGCAAATTGTGTGACTCGCTGAAGCGCTTACTTTTCGTGAATCAATGGAGTAATTTCGTAGGAAACAAAATTATGCAAATCTGAGAGAACTCTTATGTACGAGCTCAAGGTAGCTTTCTTTTGATAAAATTGGTGAACCATCGACCACGTTTCGTAGCGAGAAGTGGCTGAACGGCACAAGAACATCTTGTTTGAAGATTGACGTTAGGAACTTTTGTACGAAAAATAGAAACGCTTCTAATGTTGGCGAAAGGTCAAGTGCTCCACACGCGTTGTGAAAAAGTCGTCGCGGGATCAGTTTGAAGCTGGTGAACTTAGATCCTTCGACTGTATGGAAGAAAAACATGCATTTAAATAAGAAGGCCCAGTGTTGGGAAGTTTGTATTATACCGTGTGGTTTCAACATTTCCTGTTTACAAAGCAGGACTTCTTAAACTCATTAGCACTTAGTGTTGTAGAATTGCGTAACTCGTGTCGTCATCACCGAATTTGAGTGTTTATAGACCGCACCAATATTTTAGGCTGCAATTTGATGTGAAATTTTGATCCTTAAGTTTTATAGAAAAAATCGTAAATTGGAGGCTGAATGACTTCTTCACAGGCTAACGAATATTGACAACGAAGCGACATTTAAGGCCTTCTGGAAAAGAAATTACGTGGTTTGAGTTAATGAAATGAAACTCGGATTTTACATCGAATGTCGAGTCTCGCATCCACGCTATGCATATGAGAGAGTGATGCTATGT
Organism: Notodromas monacha; assembly: GCA_905338405.1. NCBI lineage: Eukaryota > Metazoa > Arthropoda > Ostracoda > Podocopida > Cyprididae > Notodromas > Notodromas monacha. Next base: position 92,844 of record CAJPEX010000239.1, on the reverse strand, counting down.
GTGCAGAAACGTCCCAAGTTTCTATATTTTTGGGGGAAAAATGCGCCATTTAGAGGGATTTCATTTGCAGGTTGACCCTCCGACGAAATTCAGGGGAGCAAAAAAAAAATGGTTGTAGAGAGCGTTTCGCAGTAGAGAACCTGTAAAATATGGGTAGAGCCCCCTATGCGGCCAAAAAAAAAAAGTTCTGCACAGAAAATCGTTGTAGACAAGATCGTTGTAAATAGTGAACCTGTACAGTATTTAATTTTGGTCTGGGAACTCATTTCGGATTGCTGCAGTTTTCAAGCCTACGAAAGGTATTCCTTATTTCGGGCGCGATCTTTCTTGTTGAGATGACCTACGGAAAGGAAATACTGTATTGTACTTTACTGTACAGTATATGCGTTTAGCGGGTCTGTGAGCAAGCATCGCCTCTCCCATTGTGCACGTACGTTACATAAAGTTTTAATGAGAACAACGCTTGATGGCTGTTCTGGTCCAGTTGCTGACGTCGTGTTTTCGTTATGCTTTTATTCTGCAGAATCCCATTTCCTGTGTTCCCGTGCGTGCCATACAAAAGCTGAAAGAGTCCGGCCTGATCGCGTCATGTTTTTCACTATCGCATGGCCGTCGGTCATCGCATTGGTGGCGTTGGTCATCGTCATCGCTGTGGCGATACTCAGACATGCGGACAAGTGCTGCCGAGCTCGTCATGGTGCGAGGAATCAAAACTACGAACTCAACTTGGTCACATTTACGAAAAACGTGTCGAAAAGTGACGAGTGCTTTGTGACGCGCGGCAGGGACGCTAATAAGTAGTAGAGTGACACTCCTTCTCCAGAGCGTCTCCGGAAACTGAAGCAGAAATATTAGTGGCAGAAATTAATCCAGCTGTTTTATGCATGCGTTAGATTGGATCTAACCGCCAGGGGACGGTCAGCGACTTCTTTCACCTTTTCTCACGTGAGTATAAATTTTACCATTCAGGATGGGCGAATTATAAAGAAAAAGGGTCCAAAACTTTACTTTTTAATAGTTTTCGTTGGCACTTTCCACGGAACAGGGCGTTTTATTTGAACGGAATAAGGAAACGACCGATTTTGATGATAGCTTATTAAATTTTACTGTGACCTTGATGGTTTTTGATATCGGACATGAAAATCAAATCGCTCTTTTTCCAGCGTTTGAATCTCAGTTTAATTTTAAAATCCCTTCAGATAATTAGGTTACAATTATATAATTCTCTGGCCAACGAAAACTGCGAATCATGTGCGCAATGAGCCAGGTCGACGTGACCAAGGAAAATCCGCAAACGCTTTACTAGTGATATCTGGGATGAAACTTGTTGAAACTTTCAATTTAAGTTTTATTTGGAATTGCTTCCGAAAATAATGATTTATAAATTCCCGTAGTCAGTGTTATCACACGTCCTCAAAAAAATCAGTATGCAGTGTATTCAATGATCTGTAAGGTTTTACGCTGAGAAACGGGAGTCTTCAGCATATTCAGCACTTCATCGCTCAATACAAATCGTATCAATTGCCTTATATCTGCGCGGCAATTTAGCCTAATCAGCAGTGTTTGAAATCTTAGGTGACACTGTAATGCTAAATTCAAAAGAATTTGAATTATCGGGTGAAACAGTTGTGGAGCAGCTCGAGGAAAAATCCTTGATCTGCGGCATGCCATTATTCGCGAGGAAATAGTCAAGGTCGATATCGTTCAATTATCTCCTCTGTCTTATCGACTTGAATGACGGTGGACTAATGACGTTTATTCGTAATGAAGACAGCGGTGCTCGCTGGGAAATAGTTGTAGCACGTGTTACAGGCCGAAGATCTCCTTCCGTATTCTTCTGTTGATGACATTTTCTGGGATCGCAATTATTTAACGTCCGCAGAACTTTCGTCGATGATCTTCTGTTGATTGGGACGTGCTACAAGACTTTCCCTTGTTGGTTGACCCGTATAGACTTCGTCTGAAGAGTGTCTCAGATGCAAATACAGTTTATTTTATTTTTTGAGCTGAACTGGAGAGATGATCGCAGGTGAGCATAAGTGTTTAACCTCAGTTGTTCAGTATTGTAATTCATCACAAGAAATGTGGCCGTGTTCGAATACCATCCCTTGAATTCCGAGTGAAATTCATTGCTACGTATTGTTTCAACTGGAATTAAAGTTTATATTGATTTTTAATTCGTACATATTTGAAGTTGAACTTTCCAGTTATTTGCCTCTGTTCGTCCTTGCACCAACTTAATTTACTTAATGTTTAACCTGATTCTATTTTTTTATCTTCGTCATTTATTGAATATATTCCATTATTCCATAAAAAATGTTGATTCTATTTTCAACTGGGTCTACGTACCCCTTGTTTGAACGCTTAATTGCCTTCGCAACATCTTAATCGCCTCCTGTCAAGTAAACCACGTACCGCCAGTGGTACACATGTTACTGCTTGAAAAGCGCTGCAGTAGAGTTCTCTTGTACTGTATCTTTAAACTATTCCTGAAAAATGATGGTCAAGTTGATGGAAGCAGCCGTAGTGTTTACAACTGTCGTGCGGCATTCGCATTGCTTCGATTTAATCTGAAGTATGGGTCTTCGTGATCGTGAAGGTAGACGGGATGATGGATACACGTGAGTGTTCGATGTACAGTGCTGAGTTTTGTTGGTGTCTGGCAAATGTGGATCATCGTTCACACCCCAGCTCGAATGTGCCACGTGTGTTGACATAGCTTTTATTTTTAGCGCTGATTAGCTCCATTCGAAGGAGCTAATCGGGTTCGAATACTTTCTTTGTATCCCCTGCTTCGCGTATACGGAAGTATTCCTTTCATTTATGCGTATTTATTTGAAGAAAATTCCTGGTTGGGACGAGGACCAATCACTGCAGTCTTGTGGGATTGGTCAGTGAATTTCGTAAGTTCAGATGAGGTACTGTACTTGAATATGTTTAATGGGTTTTATTGAATAGCATGCATTTGTGATCATATTTAAATGCAATAGGTTTGTTCTCAACTTCACGATTGTTCGAAGGGTGCTATGCCAGAAACACTTTTCTGCCGTTGGAAAACCATTGGTAACTGGGTCTGAACTGGTAGAGCCAGAAAACAGGAAAAGCGACATTTAAATGTCAGAAATAGTTATTGTAATTTTTAAAGGGAGTTTTCCTCACACTGATCAGTGACCATTTAACGAAAATTGGGAAAATACTGATGGAAAAATTCAAATACAGTAATTTCAAAGCACGTGCGTTCGAATTAAGCTGACTTTCGGTCCGAAAACTCTTTTCTCAGCATTAAAATCGTATTAAAGCACTTGCATTCGAATTAAGCTTCAGTTTAAGTCCGACAACTCCTATCTTTTTCAGAGGTTCCTCTATTTCGATATTTTAATTCGGGCTTTCAATCAATAAATAATTTTACTGCGTATGTGTACGAATCGGGTGCAGCGAAAGTCTTGAATAAGGTGCCGCTGAGGTCTTGAACGTAAACTCAGTACTGTACCCATAAAAGCTCTAGCTATTCATCTTCGTGTCTCGATGTAAGATGCATCCTTCCAGGAAAATCAAATGCGTGAATCTTATTTTTGAATTATAGTAGAGTAATGCATCTCAGAGTTAATTGTTTCTCTCAGCCTCCTCTGCCCCCGCCTTGTTGACTTTTATGGAAATACTGTGAAAATAACATTTCCCGGAAAAATTGAAGACGCTGGCGTAGGAGAACGATCTTTTTGCGTTCTCGCGATGTGCTTACTTGCTGAAGAAAGAAACGGAACAAAATGGGTCAGGTAAAAAATATTTTTTAACGGCAAAATGGAACGAAATTGCTTTCTAGATGCTGTTCTCGCTTCCGTATCTTCGTGTCAGCGGGTGTGCTCCCGTTTCCCGGATGCAGAATTGATGCCGAAAATAAGTTCTGGGATTTTCATTACCGGGTCGAGTTAAGTGCTCTCTAGCTCAAGTTGACTGATCACGTTACCTTGCTGACGTATGAAGATATTGGTCTTTCCCTTCCTACTCCGAGTTGTGATGCCCCGAAAAGTGGAATAATACCGTCGCGGTATACCATATATGCGGGGCTGGAGAAAGATTAGTGGTCGCAATTTTCCTTTCTTTCGTCGTCTTTTGTTCACAATATTGTGCTGTAATGTAGGATTAACCTCGGCATCCATTAAGGGAATGGGGGATTACCCGAGCGTCCATTTTGTTTCATTAGCGGAAAACTAAGCGACTTGTAAACTTTTCAATTTAAAATCAAGCCAACTTATTTTCATTCGATGGACGGACTGACTACAGTATTTGGGCTACAGCACTTATAAAATATTTGGCAATGTTGATGATATTATTTATGGTAATTCTTGAATTTTTATCTGTTGGTTTGATTTGTATCATCCGAAAAAGGACTCCCAGTCATTATACAGTACTGTACTGGTTTATCTCGATTCTGCTGAATTTATACTTTTTTTTTTACCACGTTTTTATGAACTCACTTTCTTGTCTGTCTGTCTGTCTGTCTGTTTGTCCGGATCAAATTTTGAAACTCAAATTTCACTCACTTCCCAACTAGCTATCAAGCTGAAACTTTCAGGATAGCCTAGAAACTGATGACAATGCAATCTTATGTGAAAAAATTAATTTTAAGAATATTTTTTAAAAAGAATAAAATAATTATAGTAGATTTCTATAATAAAACTTTGAGCAGGTTTTCCTTGGCCCCAAGAAAAAAACCCATGGTGAACTGAATTGGTCGCAGAGGTCCGAGTTCAATCCCACCCCCTGGAACATTTTTTTTTCTAATTAATTAACACGTTTTTATTAACTCACTTTCTTGTCTGTTTGTTTGTCCGGATCAAATTTTGAAACTCAAATTTCACTCACTTCCCGACTAGCTATCAAGCTGAAACTTTCAGGATAGCCTAGAAACTGATGACAATGCAATCTTTTGTGAAAAAATAAATTTTAAGAATATTTTTTAAAAAGAATAAAATAATTATAGTAGATTAAAAAATTAATCTAAAAACCCATGTTTTCAAAAAGCAAAAAATAACCTTAAACGTGGTGCGCATGGAGATTGTTGAGAAGAAGTGAAATACAAATGAAATAGATGCGCACCACATTTAAGGTTATTTTTTTCTTTTTTAAAACGTGGTTTTTTAGATTAATTTTTTAATCTACTATAATTATTTTCTTTATCCTTCAATAATCGTAAGGTTTCTAAAAACTGATGAAATAGCATGGGAAAATCGATGTGATATTGTTGAGTGAAATATGCACGACAGTTTTTCATTTCTGCCATCAGCTGTGAAAGAGATCTGGTACGAGTGGTTGCGTTTTTTTCGTGGTCGTAATTTGACGATGCTTTTTAAAATATGAGAGTGAGCGACAGTCCTTAGCTGAATCTAAAAATTAAAACAAATCTGAAAGGCCGTCCTCAATCGAAGTTCCCTCCAAAGTTGTGTCAAGACCAGCCGCACTTTATTTCCACTTTATTTCGCAAGTCGATGCTCGGACAGCCGAAAGTTCTGATAATTAATACAGAAGTACTGTATTTGCGGGACATTTTTCTGCTCCGATATAGCTTCAGAACCCGAGTATCCTGGATGAATTCAACATGTGACTAATAAACCCGTTACTTTTCTCGCAAATCAGTAAACTGTTCACAACGGAATTCGAGGGACCAGGAAAACAATTCGTTGTAGAGAGAATTTTGTTTTCAAGAATCTCTAAAAAATTGGGAGAGAAACCTGTTGGACCGAAAAAATCGTGTAGTACAGAGAAAAATAGTTTTAAAAGATCTCGTTGTAAAGAGAGAGATAATCCACCTGTCTGCAATTAAAAAATTTTTTTTTCATCGTTTTAGACGCCTGGTTGTTTTAGTTGCTTAGACAATCGGGAAGTTTACGATCAATCGTCAAATACCAAGTTCGAATGTTCTTTCTGCTGAAGTAAAATCTATTCCTCCAGCTTTTGTGGTCTTGGCTACGTACGAATTGTACCAGTTGCACCGATTGCTAATACTTTTCCCCGAGCTACTTTTTCTGCACACTTTCAAACCTACCGTTACATCTCAGCATGTTGCCGACGATTCGAATTGCTGACTGGCTCACCAAGCTCACTGTAAATGTGGTTCATTCGCGGGGGGAACGAATTTTGCCCTCGGAACCACACATCCGCGCTTATTCTGCCTGCAATCCTCGGTTATATCCGGACGTGCACGTTACCATGATTTATTAGGGGAAGACAAAATATTTCCGCAATCGGGGAATATTGGGAGACGAACAGTATGCTTCGTGGTCAAATTGAGACCTCTAGTGACGCTGATCGTGCTTCTCCCGACCGCACACAACATACGAATAAGGGCAGGGTTCTTGCGGGAATCCCATCAGTACGAAATCTTTCTCCATTTTGTATTCGGAGATCTTGAAGGTAAACATAGCTGTAAAAACTTCTCTTCATTTTTGGGTATGAGAATGAATTGTCGAGAGGCAACGGGGTGTTTTATAGACGGGAAAACATATTTTCCTGGTTTAGTGGATAATGTTATTTAGTTCGTGACTACAGTATATTGAGTGTGCCAATTGGTTAATCAGTGTGGAGTTCGGATTGCCGTCGGATCACAACCCGACCTTATCGCATCCGTTCCATAAAAAAGTGACGTGTCTGGTGCAATCGCGTCTGTACACGACCCATTGTCTAGACGAGTTGATTGACGCCGGGTACCAATCGTCCGTGTGAATGGTTCCTTTGGACATTTTCATCATCGGGTTGTTGGCCGAGGTGACTGGGACTCCGCGGTTTAATGGAGAACAACTTCGGGTGTCTTTCGTCGAGTAGATTGATCCAGTTTAAGGAGGGCGATGCATGTCTTATCGCATCTTTTTTTCTGGGTATTACTGCTTATCTCATGAGGAAATGGATTTCATCCACGGGCACCTTGCCACTGAAGCGAAGAAAATTGGTTCCTGTATAGAACCATACTTAGAACGTGTACTGTACTTCGTTGTGCTGATAAGTTCCTGAGATGTTAACTTGTTAGCGCAATCATTTTCGTCTCATGTGAAGTAATATGTGCATGTGAAGGAGGGTTCAGACTGCAATTTGCTTGATCCCATTATCTTACAATGAGTTATTTTTGGTGGTTAGAGCGTCTGTTCCTTTGTCATCGATTATCTTCAATAGCCGTTTTTCAAATAAATTTTTAAAATGTTTCATTATGCAATTCTTTTTATTTTCAAGGCACCGTGTGAATCAAATTACGGCATCGAACGTTTGATCGAGCGCTTATGCGGTGCAGAAAAAGTATCAAGGTGAAATCCGAAACTTTTATGCATTAGTTTTCCATGTCATGGCTGTAGATGATTTAAAATACTGTACTTCATCAGAATCAAAACTCACATTGTTCGGAATTTTCAGGATCCCTGTACAGTACTGTACTATATTGATGTTCGGAGTGCTTGCAAACTCGTAAATGAGCTTCGGTTCGATTTTCAAAAGCAGCTCGCGAACGTCGTAATCTGTACAAATGGATCCAGAAGATAAACTTGGAACTGATCCGCAGTTCTTGAACGTTGAGGGCCATCGAATACGATTGTGTACATTGCCAGAACACTTGAACCTCTCGAGTTCAGGATTCATCAAAAGATATGCCGAAGTTCATCTCCGGAATGAGAATGAATTTAAGCACGTGGATGATAAAAACATAAATTCACGCAAATTTCGACTTCATTCCATGCCCTTGATGGATTTTCTAAGTCATAACTTCTTAGTATTGAGAATACAGCACTGTACCTCGCTATTGAGAAAAGCCACGAATGGAAAATTTGGGCCTTATGCTTTCAAATTTGTTTTTATATGTACTATATTTTGACGTCTAATATTCTAGAGCGTTTTGTTTTTTATTTCAACTGTTTTGATGCTGATGCGATCCATGCCAATCAATTTTTTACGAGGGGTTTCCGAGGAAATTTGACCGCGCCGCTCCGAAAAATAAAATAATCCACAAATTATGTAAATATTTTCGCACTGCATGGCTTCGACTTTTGCATCGCACTCTTGTGGCGTGTTCCGCTCCGCTGCCAATAAATTTATCAGCTCTCGTGATAAATAAAATGAAGCATTCCACAACTGCCGATACTTTTTGTTTGAATTGTGAAACACGCTTGCAAATCATTGATGATTCGATAGTATTCCTTAGAAAAATTCACTAAAATTTTGAAAGCTACGTATGTTGAGAATTTAAAACCCCGTATTTTTTACCGTTTTTTTCCACATCTATTCTAGTAGTTTGGCTGAAAGATGAATTGTTGAGTATGAGAGAATTAGATGTGCATTAACCCAAGAATGCCTTGAAATAACTGAACATCTAAAATTCCAAGTATTTAGATCAGTGTGCTTCCGCTTCAAATGAAAGTGCAAGCGTAAAATACAACTGCTCGCGGAAATATCTCTCCATGAAATAGTTTTTTTCTTTTCCTTGACGCAGGATGACATTTTTTGTCAAATGAAAGTTATTCATTATTACATGAAAGAGTCTGAGCTGCAGGACTAAAAGCGGCGTGTTTGAAAATTGGTGAGCGACTTACGCAAGAGCAACCAAGGAAATTCTGGATTCAGGAAAGAGGATGAAGGGGCATACTAGCCAGAGGTTTGTCTTTTTCTGTACCGGAATCATTCTGATGGAAACTTTTTCCACCTCGTTGTTCTCGCTTCCTGCTTCCCATCAGCTTTGTTTATTTGGTTATACCTTGTGGGACGACTTTTCTACAAATGCGGAAAAATGTTTTCTTGTGTTTTTGAAGTCAGAAGCGTGGATGGTTCAACGAGTGGGAAACGATTCAACGACCTTGGTGCCCCATTCACTGTACACGCTACAATGGAAATAGAAGTAAAAACTTCAAACCATTTGTAGTACTTTCGTACTTTGAAGTGACTTCAAAGGTTCAGAATGTACAGCAATCAGAACTGTTCTTACCGTTTTTCTTTATTTGGGAAAAGCGGCAATCTTGAGCGGTTTGCACGACGATGAACGGGAAATTGAATCCGACAATAACACTTATCTACGGAGAAGACTCGGAATTTCATAAATTTGGATTTTGCCCCAAAGTTCATCGAAGCTTTAAGCTACGAAAAATTTCCGATGTACAGTATTTGTTGATGATGATCGAGGTACGATTCGGATATAGCGTAACTTATTTTACAGAATTTAGACCTTCAGTCATCGGTCGCATGAGAACCAAGTCTTTATCTAAAAAAGTTTTGATCCCTGGATCCGTTCACCGAAGAAATTAGAAATACGGGGGTTTTCTCGAATTTACGTGTTAGTACAAATCTCTATTATGTTTCAGGTAAGATTTTTCTGGAATTTGATGACCTCAAATTTCCGATGATGCATGTTAATCTCCATTATCCGGATACTGCTTCCGAGTAATGGAAAATCGCAGATGATGGAAAACTTCAATTACTGTTGGGTACTGTACTTGTCTCTTAAGTTTTCATGTGGATTTTTTTTTAAACCAAGAAAAGTCTAATGCATCATGAAAATTACCGTGATGCAACTTTATAAATAAACTTCCCTCGATCTGAATAAGTCCATTTGGCGACTCGTGTTTTGAGATGTAAACTCGTTGCAACTTGACTTGAATTATATTAAACTCTAGACTATTTTTGTATGTTGAGACGAATCGATTATCAGGATATTTTAGACTGCGTGTCACCGTTTGACCTTTTCAGGTTTGAAAATCCTGCTCATCTGATTGGATCCAGTTGTTCGCGTGACATAGAGTGCTAAATTTTTGTTTGTAATTTTTCTTTCGGGTGAAACAAAATTGTAATGATCCAGCGAATCAGGAACGAGGTTCCCCGGGAAAACGAGTCGGTCTTTCCGTCAGCCGCAGGTTTCGTGTCTCTGGGTTCGACGTTTTTCTCCACCTACTTACGGCGCAACACGCTGAATCGCTACAATACAGCGGTGTCTCGAACAACGAATGCCTCCTGCATTGAACGAAAGTGTGCTTTCTCGGAAAAAGTAAAAGCTCCTGGACAAAACCTTGTTTCCTGCTTGAAGTGCTTCAATCTACGAACCGTCTGATGAACCGAATATATCGTAACTTATTTTACAGAATTTAGACCTTCAGTAATCGGTCGCAAGAGAACCAAGTCTTTATCTCAAACCAAAGTCTTTTCTGCTTGAAGTGCTTCAATCTACGAACCGTCTGATGAACCGAATATATCTTAACTTATTTTACAGAATTTAGACCTTCAGTAATCGGTCGCAAGAGAACCAAGTCTTTATCTCAAACCAAAGTCTTTGGAACCCTGGATCCGTTCATCAGAGGAATTGAAAAGACGGCTTTTTCGATTTCTTGGTGTGCAGAAATTCGGGTTCAAATACAGTATGTTTCATTTTGAGAGACGGCGAATGAGTTTCCACATGCTTCCCTGTTTGAATTTTGACTGTTTTCATCCTCGAGGTGGAACGCATTACTTTTATGAAATGCAAATGTTCGAGAAATATTTCGTTGACTTCGTAATTTAGAAGGTGAAGGGAATACAGTATAGTGTTCGTTAACGAGGCGATCTTATGAATCAAAGTTGAGTTTGAAAATGTAATCGAACAGGTGCTTTTTTGCTCGAAGTGCTTATTACTGTAGTTGAAATCGTGAAGATTTCCAGTAGGTTGAGTCGGCATCCCAAGTATGGGCTCTAAACACCGGACTCCACCGATTCTGAATACTGTAAATGAAATGCATTAAAAAAAAATAGGTCTCATATCTGGAGGCGAACTTCTTCGATTTGTTCTGCTTGAAGTGCTTCAATCTACGAACCGTCTGATGAACCGAATATATCGTAACTTATTTTACAGAATTTAGACCTTCAGTAATCGGTCGCAAGAGAACCAAGTCTTTATCTCAAACCAAAGTCTTTTGAACCCTGGATCCGTTCATCAGAGGAATTGAAAAGACGGGGGTTTTCTCCGTTTCTTGGTGTGCAGAAATTCGGGTTCAAATACAGTATGTTTCATTTTGAGAGACGGCGAATGAGTTTCCACATGCTTCCCTGTTTGAATTTTGACTGTTTTCATCCTCGAGGTGGAACGCATTAATTTTATGAAATGCAAATGTTCGGGAAATATTACGTTGACGTCGTAATTTCGAAGGTGAAGGGAATACAGTATAGTGTTCGTTAACGAGGCGATCTTATGAATCAAAGTTGAGTTTGAAAATTTAATCGAACAGGTGCTTTTTTGCTCGAAGTGCTTATTACTGTAGTTGAAATCGTGAAGATTTTGTCATCCAACTCAGCCGTAGGGTTCATACCCGAGATTTGTGGCCTGAGGTGGCTAAGACTTATGACATTTACTTTACGTAATTTTTTTTTATCCAGAGTATAGACCTCCGCTTGAAGAAGCTAAACATCGGCACAAAAAGTAAACTGAGAGGTAGGTCTTATATACCAGTAAATACAATACAGTAATGTATTTCGTTGTATGAGGCACCACTGTACTGTACGGAGAAGACTCGCTTGTTGCTGCGACCTGAATTGACGCGGAGCATTGGGGTGGGATGCTCGGAATCGAGACGTGGAGAACGGAACGGCGGGAAGAAAGGTGGAAAAAGCCGAGGGTGTGGGGGGAAATAAGGACGAGTGTATCTTGGGAACGGCGAGCGAGACCGGCAGTAGATCGCTAGCGGAGCGCGAGTTCCACGGAGTTTCCTACATACGCGGGCCGGTCGGAACGCATGGTCGAAGCCCGCGGCCGGCTGCCATCACCGCAGGCAGTTGCTTCGACGAAGAAGAAGAAAGAAGGGAAAATACTGTACTGTGCCTTTCGTGAAATACCGTGTTGAATCCTCCCTCCCTGTCATCATTCACCCTCCCTTTCCCTTTGTTCCCACTTTTTCAAAAGAAAAAATTGTAGAATTTGCTTGCGCTTCTCAGTTTGTCTTACTTGCGTGTTTGCTGCGGGAAGTCTGGAACTGAGTTTCCTATCTTCTCGTGCTCAAGTTTCTGTTTTCGAAGTACGGTAAATCCGGGTCATTGATGTGTGCAGGTCTTGTTAGAGTTGCTCTTTTCCTGTTCTACATTCATGTGTATCCAGATGTCAACAATCATCCAAGGTTTGGCATGACTTGGGCATTGGGTTAACCGAGATCCAGTACGTTGTGAGGAGGATTATTTCAATATACAGTTGAACTTCTCTGATCCCCTGTTACGTTAATTTGGTGCTAGGTTGCATTAGTCGGGTTTTAGAGTCAGATGTGCGACATTGTTGATGGGGTGCTAGATGTTCGGCTAGGTAGTGCTTCTCATTGAATATTTTTGCATAAAAGTTGTTCGGTTGGGTTAGGTCTTTTGGCGAGGTCAGTACGGGGTGCGATTAGGTCAGGACGCCGTTAGGTTTGTTGCTAGATCTGGGTAGTCGAGCATCTTATTAGAAATCAGGTTGTTATACGTTGAATCAAATGGTTACATGGACTTCGATGTTAAGTTCATTTACTTTAGTTTCGTGCGAGGTTATTTTACTTATCTTGAGTTGTGCAAGTTAGGTTACCATGGTTGCAGTGACGGCTCAAAAAATGTTGATTAAAATGGCAGAAGGAGCCTCGCCAAGAAATTTTAGACTATGAAGTGAAGAATTTCAGCGAATATCTAGAAATATTTTGCGATTCTTCAATAATCGGGCATCATTGTCCCATCAGCCCACGTTGAGCTCGTTGACGGGAAGTTGAAAGCAAAGTTACCATAATTGAAGGTTGCTGAATGAGCTGAAGCGAATCGAGGCCATTTCAAAGTCTGGCCGCAAACTCATTTTCTTGGTTGTTTTTTGTGAGATACGCTTTATGATATGACGCATTGAGCCTACCTGTGCGTCGGCCTTGAGGCCGACGCACAGGTAGGCTCAATCATACGATGCTGTATATTGACCTTTTGGTGGGTTCATTTTTCAAGTGTACCGTTGCTTGAATGAATAAGGGACCGAACTTATCGTTCTGATACGGTTAGTACTGTAACAGGTTCTGTCTCGTTTTTTACCGTGGGTTGACGTATTAGGGTTGATCTGTTTTAAGTTATGTTTAACTCTCTGTTTTTTATTTGGGTCGAACTGTTGCTCGTGACAGTCGGAAATGTTCGATAATGTCTGGATCCATTTGAAAGGTTTCTTTGAGTCTCTCAAATGATTTTTGCGGGGGAAATTAAAAAAAAAACGCTTTGCTTTCTGAGTAACTTTTTTTTTCATCTGGACTTCATTGTTTCGAATGTGGAATACTGCCAACTGCCTCGAGAATACATGTTTCCGATATTCTTTCGGGCGAACCAGCACGAAATCTGTGACTGACGCCACATTTGTCTCTGTATTGTCTCTGAACGAACTTGTCTCTGTATTTCATCTGTGAGATGACAACTCCTTTTTTCATATCTGCGTTAATTTTGGACATCTTTTGCCTCGTTAGCGATTCGACTATCCTATTTTTCATGTCGTATCGCTGAGTGGAGCTCTTACCCGTCGTATTCTGGCGTAAATCGATGATCCCAGATACTCATTTCCACGCTGCCAACGAATGAGCTTCGGAGGCGCTGCTGCGCCGTACTCGTATCCCGTCACCATTAACGACTTGGACGTATGTCCGTCAGTTTTATCGACGTCGCCATTCAGCGAGTTTATGTTCCCTCGCAGTGCGTATATTGTGACGAAAATGGGGTCTTTTTGTATGGTTGCGGTTTTATTTGGATTTGTGAACAAAAACGTTTCAACCGAAGGTTGGGGTGCCATGCCAGGTGAGACGCGAGATGTTTCCAGATCAAATCTGGGGATTTCAAGGTGTGGTACGTATTCGTTATTCAAGTATGAATATGACGCTCGAGAAGCATTAGTTAGACGTGTGACTTGGAAGAAAACGTGATTTGGAATTTTGTTGCTAAGTGTTCTTGTTGAAAATCTTGAGTTCGGTTGAATTACTGTACTATGTTTTTGATTAAACTCAAAGCCATATGGAATGCTTAGATGAAGCGCACGAACACTGTCATGTCTTCAAAGCGATACAATTCAGAAAAAAGTTGAAAGCCATATACTGTTAACTTTGACTACTTTATACTCTGAGAGCCCTTGGACGTCTTGGAGACGTGTTCCTCAACCCTTTTGGGTTCATGGACAGCAAATTCTGATAGATTTTTTTGCGGACTGGCGGAAATGTTCGAATGCATGCGAGAAATGCGTATCTCGGAAATGTAAGATGAGAACCAAAGAGAAGCCTATTGATGAAAATGATGTCCAAGATCTTTCGTAAGTTGCGGATCTTGATAAGACTTCGACGCTCCCTTGATGAAAGTTTTAAAATTCCACGGGCCGACAAAACACTTCTACGGACTCTCGGCGGTCCACGGACCACGGCTTGAAGACCACTGTCTTGCAGCATGATTAGAACTGTGGAAACTGAGCTAATTTAAAAGTTCAAAAGTGAGAATGTACCTGAAACGGAAATTAAGCCCTCGTGCACAAGTTCCTCGTCGTTCTTTATTGTTGATGGATTGTAGATACTGTACAAGAAATGAATGAAATTCGTAATCCCCTTTGCTCTTGTATTTCTCGGACGTGTAGGTGCCCCCTCGAGAATACCCGCCGATGAGTTCGTAGGGTTATGTTTCTGACGAATGAAGAGCTCATGTATCTTTCTCGATGTCTCTTGAGACTTCATCTATTCCTGCGGCACGTTGGGATCGCCAAGAATTCATAGGCTCGGAAGATTTCGGGGGCCGGGAGAAAGAATAAAATCAGCTCGTGAGACAATCATGTCCCGCAGGGCTGCACATTGTTCATCTGGGTCGCGTTTTATTCGGGATCTGAGCCCATTCGTGACCGTGCTGTATCCCGTGGTTGGCCGTATTTGCTGGAAGGGAGAGGATTTACAGTATAAGAAATAGCCGGACACGTGTATTGTCGTTCAAATGAAAGAGAAATGACGATTTTTCTGAGCGAGGTGAATGGAGGGCATTGTGTGTGTGTTTTTGCCTGATTTGGCTGTCTTATCGTACCTTCGCTTTTCAACTTCGTTTCATCAATTTCAGTCAACTCGAACTACGAAGAATGGAATTTAAAAGATTTAACTGCAATGTGTAGTAAATCAGTTTCATGGCGAAATATTCTGTCTAACTTTCCTTAGCAATTGTATCACGATCAAAATAATCAGATTGGATCCCATGATCTCTTCATTGAATGTCTGCATCCAAGGAGGTACTAAATCCGTGCAGAAAGTGAAATTCTTCATGGCACAAATGTGGCCCCAGATGAACTACTGTATTAACAAAAACGGATGATTTAGTTAAAAGTGTGTGTGAGTGCGTCAGAAAGAATTTGCCGAAATGAGTTGAATTCTCGAGATGAACTGCTTTCAATACTGTAAAACAAGAAAGTTGGATGTGTCTTATATACGAATTATTACGGCATTGTAGTGACGAGGGGAAATGTTACAAAAATAAGATTAATGTTAAGGGTGATATCCCTGCCGTATTTCACGTGACGCTGTATGTACACGTCAGTTGACTCAGCTTTGAGTAACGCAGCTTCGATCATAGGTCATTGCCAGCACTGATGGCGAGTATTTCCTGATGTTTTTCATGAAAAAAATAATTGGAATTCCCTCGAGAGTTATACAGCACTCACGACACGAGGGCTGGCATTCGAGGACGAAGTCAGGATCCTCAACGTAAATTAGAGCCTTCCTGATGACTTCTCTGGAGTCAATATCGTTCGTGTCGAGTATCGCGTTCCAATCGACTTTCTTTTCGGTCGCTTTTTTTAATTTTAGAACGAGGAGAAAAATAACACGTCTTCCCTCTTGTTGCACACTCCTGAAAAACAATTCCTGATTATAGAGTACAGTACTGCACTGTAGGTTGTTTCCGAAGTCGAATAAACTGTACTAAGAATAGATTCAATGACACTTTCCACTCTTGAAATTTCTTTCCCTCCGAAAACGAAGCATCCAGGACTGCGTTGGGCACGTACGGTTCAAACTCTTCCTGAGTTTGATCGTCCACCGAAAAATGCAGCATTTTCAAGTGTGAAAGAACATTTTCGATGATTTAATCGAGATTCTCAAATGGCTTGTCGTCAGAATCAACACTTCGAAACGATATCCGAGTACTAGTTAAGGAAGGACAATTCTTTTGAAATACTGTACTGTGATCCCCATGAATATTTTTTTCGCACTTAGCATCGAGATCCGTTCGATTTCGCGGTTTTGGAAGTGGATGAGAAATGTTTTAGTTTGTTACACTTTTCATGAACAATCCAAGGTACTGCACCACGAAAATTCTTCTGAAATTCTCAGATTTTGAATGAAATGAATTCTCAGCCGTGGAGAGTAATGGAAAGGGCATCGTCGATAAATTCAGATGAGTGGATTACGTTTATCCCAAGCGCCAATTTCCATTTGATTTTCTTTTGATTCTTTTTTTGAAGTTATTTAAACATGCTTGTCATGTGTCACTCTTTATAGATAAGGTACTACAGTAAAAATAAAAATAGGGCATGGGAAATGAATTGAGGGTCCTAAACCAGTGCCATTCGAAAGTTTTGCACCTTCTGATAGATGAAAAGCAGATGGAGGTTTTTTTCAGACTACTTTATTTGATATCAAGACAGGAATTGAATAGTTTTCAAGTTCCTTCAGCCGCTTCAGAATTCTAGAAATATTCTAGAGGACCGGCAGGGAATTTCCGGACGGGTTTAAGAATATCCTTGTCAAGATACAAGGATGTACATTATCTCGTGGATTAATTCTCATCAATGCATTTCGTTCCTGCTGAACGTCAAGTCCAATTCGATTTTTTTATCGGATCAGAATTTTTTACGAGGCACATCAGCTCATCAGAACGTGCCACGGCGAAGAAGAAGTTACGTTGTGTTGACGAGAAAGCTGTCAAAAAATTTTTCTACAGTGAAGTCAGAAAGAAAAACACGTTATTTTGGCTGTGGAGTTTGGTGATTGCAAGTGACAGTCGCTCACGAATCAAGATGCGCAGTGCAGACTACGTCTGTTTTCATCATCACGAAGTGACGTTACGATTTTGTTTTGTCGCGTGTGCCCGACCGGAGTACGATGAAAAGCGGCGTCGAAGCCGAAAGAGTATTTGCAAACAACGGAGGATTTCCCTTTGAATCTTCCATTTATATTTCGAACTTGAAACCATCGTGACGAAAGCTGAAGTATTGCTTCGCCCGTGGATCTCCCGAAAAAAGCAATTTCATTCTTCTGTTTTCTGAGTGAAATTTTTCCCTGGACGAATCGAAATCCATACAGTATTTTGTTCTGTTTTCTTGGGTGTAGGTGGCCTTGATTCATGCCTGGGATCTGTTGGACCGGAGGACTTTAATATGTGCTACGCGGAGCTTAAGGGGATCATCCTGAAGTCAACGGGGGCTTTGCGGGTGAACAAGAAAAAATAGACAAATAGTGTACGGAAGGTTAGATTGAGTTTTAGATGAAGAAGCAAGGTTTGTGGAGTAAGTCCTCGAAAGAGTGTTGGGAAAATTAGAAATGAATGAAGGACAAAATCCCCCGGAAACACTGCAGGGAACCTGATGGAGGGCGTTTAAAAGACAAGAAGGCAATTTGAAGCTTCGACAAGATGCGTCATCCAATTCACTTTTAAAATTATGAAAAAATTGACGTTTAAAATATTCCAAGTGAAATTTAACGAATGGTAATTCAAGCAACGTTTATTCAACGCAATAGAAGGAAATAGATCAAACTGAAGCAGCGAAGTGACTTTTCACTTCGACAAATTCCGACAGGGGAACATATTTTGTTATTTTGAAAAACTGAGCAGTTGCGGAAATCAGGTGGCAGAGAATTCCCGAGAACTCGTTTCTCCGTATTTCGACGTATGAAGGCGAATTGTTGTCATTTCGTATCCCGAAAATATATATTCGCAAGACATAGCTCAGGCGAAGACATCTTTATTTTAAAAGGACATTTGAGGTAGATGAGATTGAATACCTTTGCTAAAACACAGGGATTACGGCATGTCGTTACGACTTGACAACCTTTACGTTCTCGATCCATTTTTCCGTGGAAAATTTATTGGAAGGCGTGATGTTTTTCCCTGCGGCTCTATCGGGTTACGGTCTCGAGATTCATTTGCGTTTCTCATCAATCCGCGCATTAGTTCGGATCCGTGTGATGCTTGAATGAGGAAAGAGGGAAAAGGAAAAATCGCACGCATTTTCGAATTGATTTTTGTTAAATAAACGACGTCATCTTTGCCTTTCAGCACGAGAAAGAGCGATTTGCAATCATGTTCGTCCAATGGTCGCTATGTGACACGTTGATTCCTTCTTTCATGAACATCAGGATGATGTAGTGACGCAGTTGCTAATAGAGAATTTTTAAAGTTTATTGATTCAGCTGAGTTCGATTATTCGTTCAAGTGGCTATCGATTTGTCATCTCGCGTCAGAAAAACTTACTGTAAGTGTGATTGGTGTGCTGTAATTCGGTTTTATTTGTTGATGCGAGTTCGTCTTGATTTCGTCAACAGATTATTTTGTTCAATTCAGGAGTGGGTGAGGAAGTGTTCTGTAGATGCAAATATGCAGGCAATGTTATGGAATGGTTATTACTGATGGGGCAGTGAATGCTTGAGACCTAGAACGATGTTCATATCACAGTACAAAGCAGTTCATGTACAGTTTTAAGATGTTTCTCGGTATCCGAACTTGGCAACGCTTTTTTCCTATGACAGCGATGTAGTCATCAGTACCAATGACCATATAATTATTCTATGATTACTTCAACAGTGTAAAGTACTGTGCATGCACAGCCATCTAAATTACTCAACTGATGAAATCCGAATAGTCTTCGATGGGGCAGAAAAATTGAAAATTTTTCCAAATGGTTGAATTTGTTCTGTATTGAGCGCGTATTCCTGGAAAATATTAATTTTAAATGGCCAAGATAGTTGATTTTTATCCGAGGTTGAAATAACTTCTGAAACTCACTTCCTGAACCCGTCACTCCACGCTAACAAAATTCTGATCACCTTTCCGGGTCTTCGCGTTCCTATTTACTGTTCCTTTTTACTCTTGGTAGATTTCGTCGATCGGATGCAATTTCAGAAGGCGATGCTAGCGTAACGTCCTTGAGCCAAAAATGGAATTTATTGATCGCCTGTGCGCCTCTCGTCATCATTTAATATTTTATAATGTAGATTCTGCGATGGAGTTTGGAATTGAAGTTCATGAAATGATTCAAATGATGGAAAGTGCCGCGTGGCATACGTGGGGTTGTGCGAAAGTTTGTGATCGGTTTTTCCGTTTAATCACGATCAGATTGAAACTCACGCGCAACTGCTGTGCCCGTGTATCTTGAATTTTTCGGTAAGAATGGATAAAAGTTTATTTTGAATTGACGAAATTCTGTTTTCTATGCGATAAATTAATGCATTTTCTGGTAGTTTTTATACGGATGAAAAATATGCTACCATTTTGTGCGGTACTTACCGAGCGATTGCGAACTTTCTTCCACCCTTATGTATATTTGGACTCGTATCTTTAGGACGAAGGAGTAAAATTATTAACTGTATACTGTACTAAGAATGTACTGTACAGTAAATCCGAAAAAGCTTTCTGTAGATTAACAAAACGTTTGCCGAGATTATTAAAAAAATAGGAATATTGCTGTAGACCACAGTTTATCATCCCTTTTGCGTCGAAGGCCTATTTGTGGGGCGGAGAACTGCCATGGATGAACCCTTTTAAAAAGAAATTCCTTCGATGGAACCCCCTGAGGCCAGCTGTAAGGCGTTAAAATTATAACTTCGCTCGAAAATTGAAAGTTTATTTATTTAGGTATGTTACCTAGAATTGAGGACTTCAAAATCCTTGTATTTTTTGAAGCCTGCGCTATTATAACTCGCTATTGAACTGTGTTGAGTCGTTCTTCCTGAACTATTCATTGCCGCTTTGAGTGGCTGAGAACCCCGCGGGAAACGCAGATTGAAAACCTCTGCGTTATATAAAATCGCAGGGCGAGTCCGTCTGCATCGGCAATGCAAGTTTCTTTGGTTTTATTATTTATGCTGAATTCGCAAGGCGTCTGATATTATGTAATAATCTCGAGAGCGATATGCGTTTCGTGCTTGAAACCTGCATCGCACCGAGCCACCGTGGCAATCATGCGGGATTATTTTGGTGCGTTCGTCGTGAGGAATGCTTCAGCCCGTTCTTGAAGTCAATTCAGGTTCGACCAAGGTACCGACCTCGTCGATGTGCGCGTTCGAAGCTGACTTGAGGCTTGTTTGCTCTGGAAAGCTAATGCATTTCGTGCCTTCGTGATCCGAAGGCCTCCTGCGGGAGGAACCGGGAGGTAAGAGGAGAGACTCGTTCCTCGACATCGCCATGTTTGCTTACCAGATTTTGTTGGAGACTGAAGACAGTGGCTGGGCTGCCTGGGCTGTTCATTGTGTTCCTCGCTCTTGGCGCTGTGCTTGCGCTGCGAACCCACCCAGGCTGTGTGGGTTGGGTGTCTTTATTTTTATTTTACGAAGCAATACCCTCCGCTTGGTAGATTCAGTATGCCTCGTAACTGGATGATGTCTGTGACACCTTGCAGTTGACGTCGTCGTGTGGCTTGGGCGTAAAGGGCGCGGAGGGAACTTCAACGATCTCGCGTTTATGTTGAATTTTCACTCCAGTAATTTCACTTCGTTTGTGTCGCTAATGACCTTGGGCTTCTGTTTTCCGCCGCATGCCCTGAGATTCTAGCGTGGATTTCAGCCAAGCGCAATTTCAAAGAATGATTTTCCTGTAGGAATGAGAGTTTTGATGAGATACAAGCGTCACAATCAATGGTATTCCGTATTCTGACTGTTTGTCGATTGATATCGACGCGAAAATTAGGGTCGTTGAGAGGATCTAGAGGGAAGCTCGCGTTTTAAGGATCTTTTGAATAATGGCACGCTGGAGTTTCTGTTTCTATTGTATTTTCATTTATATTCTGTCCATAATATGCCGTAAATGGATTTTGCGTGCGAAATTGAAGTAATGATTTAGACATCGATTTGAAAGAAAAGCCAATGTCGAAGAGCCATGTCTTCGGAAGAATCATACTTCCGATGAAGGATCAGTGTCGTTCAAAACGATTGATGTTTTGGATTTTGAGGATTGATACCGGCATGGATAAATCGGCTTTTGAGATGTCGATGAATGATGGCGTTTCAAGGAATTACGAGGATGGCTCGATTCCTTCAAATTCCTTCGATTTTTTTTTTCACTTCGTTAGTTCCATTTGTGACCTTCAGATTTATCTTCCGACTTTGAAATGTGGGCGTTGATATCAGCAGAAAGTATTTAATATTTCTAAGCGAAATATTTTGCTACGAATCTTACTTTTGATAACAGTTTCAGTCATTCCCATTCATATTTCCGACTTATTATTTCGGCTCTAGGGCGGGATGTCGGTGTTGTTCGACGCTTCATATTCAAGCGTTTTTCTTTCCGAATTCGAATATGGAGGACAGTATAGCTTGTTTATGTTGGAAAAGTTTTTTCTAAAGACTCGGTATTATTTCATTATCCCTTTTCTGTCATCCGTTTGCTTCTAATATTTTATCAAATACTGTACACAGTGTACAGTATGTTGATGGTGCTTTAAATTTTGAAAGAGTTGACGTGGGCATGAAACAAATTTAAAGGGACATTAGACGTTTTACAAATGTACTTTTATTACAGTTTGATATCTGAACTATTACGAAAATGTCTTCATTTTATGCAGTCAAACTGCGATCGATTGTACTTCGAGTGAGTGCCTGATCCTGCTGATTTTCAAACCAATTTTCGAAGAGTTTTCTTGATTAAAATCATCCTGTTGGAGGTTTTAGCGGTTGAAAAATTGAAGAAAGGGTGCAGCGTGTTTCCATTTCACTTGCGAGTGGAATCTCATTCCTGCTCAAAATGAAGATCACGAAGATATTCCATCGCGAAAATGCCAGTCTGTCGTTGGCCGTTTCATGTGGAATAAGATTCAGAACTGTATCCATCATTGCTTCAAGGGATTATCTCTTCGTTGATTTGTGCATTTTGGTTCTCGGAACGTGCGTCACTCGAGACCTACTTGGTTATTCAGCAGGTCTGGGCTGACACTGATCCCGCGACAGGAACGTGGGAGGATGTTCGTTTCTTGGGAATTCGTTGATCAAATGTTGATGCGAAGGATGCGCGATAATCAAGGGATAGTTTTGAATCCGATACATTATATCATTGAAGTTGGATGTTATCCTCTTCTGGAATTTTCGAAAATCGTTCGCCTCTTGAGGTTTAAAAAAATATGAGGGCCTTTTTTTGGAGAGCAGAAAGCAACGAGGTATTTTAAACGCTTTTTCTATTTTTGGATCGTCGTCATTCAGGAATGTTCTCAATTTTGCATACCTTGTATAGGATCGATCTATGAAGCAAATCTCTTGACATCATAAATAGTATCGTCATCTCGGGATCTATATGTCACGAATGGACTATAAAATCGGCTATTCTTTTCAAACTCAGAAATATGTTCGGAAGGAATTGATCTGTGGTTTAACTGTGATATTCCGGACGAATTAGCAAGTGCGTTCGCCCGGATGATGAAATCTCTTGAATTGTCTGAATGGAGAAAAAACTTCGAAATTTTACAAATCTGATTGTGACCTGACGTGTTTTATCCACGTTCCCGATAAATCTTGAGAACCCCATTTCCAAGATGCAGTATTGAACTACAGTATATGCAAAAAATTTCGCGATGCTTAGTTCGCTTTTGACGTTTTTCTCGAGATCTATGACACGCCAGCCAATATCGTCGAAAATTTCAAGTTGCTCTGCGAAATTTTTCGAGAGATGGTTGCCTCTTATTTTCTTGATCACGTTAAGCTGAGTTTTCAAAAAAATATTGTATCTCGTGATATTTCTTGTTGAGCATTTATAGTTTATTAAATTTACGGTATCTCATGCTAAATGAAGAAAATTTCCGAGTGATCTGTAATGGATTAGTCATTTTATAAAGCTTGACATTACTCAACGAAGATACTTATTGGGAATCTGGAGTATGTCAACCATTCCATGCATCGTTTATACAATACAGTATTACTCTGTGAAAGACTTTCATGGATGACGGACTTTCTACTGCAGCGCATTAGTTCTGGAACATCAACCGATGCACTATTACTGTACCATCTTTTTATGCTGCAGTATATTGTTGACCATCTGATGCTTTTCGTGTTAATATTTTATTTTATTTTTTCGTTTAAATTGATCTGAGGTAAATTAATAGGCACGCATTGAAATTATGTAGACATCCCCCCTCGGATCTTGAAATTCGGATACCAAGGAATGAATGTACAGTTCTATTGTTCGAGGTCCGGATGATCTATTCGTCGCAGCGTTGAATTGCGGTAAATTCCCTGAATGATTAATTTACTAATTTATTTCAATGTTTGTTTAGTTCCAGATCTGTAACGAGACGTACGTTCGTTCGTTGAACGCTTGAAGGAAGAAAAGCCGTATTCGTTCGCACTTGGCAGTTGACCTTATTTTGCGGGTTCTGCGACCTTGCGAGTGGGGCCGGAATCCCGAGCCGTCAGGATGCTCGTGGTAGCGTGGCCAATACTGACTGCTGTCGTGGCGTTCGTAATCGTCGTCATCGTCGTAATTCTGCTGTTCACGAATATCTGCTGTGTCCGACGACCGCGTCGTGATGAGAAGTTGCGTGAGTACGAGGTGGTGTCGGTGCAGCCGACTGGCGACCCCGGCCCGTTTGAGCACGAATACGCTTTGTGAGTGACCTCGCAAAGGAAGGGGGGGGGGGGAGAGAAGGGCCACCTGCGGAAATGAGATGGCGGAGGAGCATCGGATGAATGTCCGAGGCGAGACATGAAATTTCGTGCGTCGGGGACGTGCCGTCTGTTGTTGCGATGCCCGGCTTTTCGTTGGTCCGGCGCTGGATCTCATCTTGGGTCTTTTTTTTTCTCGTTTATTTTTTCTCTATCTTCGGAAATTTTTTTCTTTTGCTCTTCATTCTAGGGGCATCTGCTACTGATGCTTTTTCTCGAGGCGCCCAGATTTGTCGTTCTACGACAGTAAAAGCCTTGCCTCTCTCACCTCCCCCCTTTTTCTACCCCCTTTTCCGGCTTTCGACGCTCTTTTGCCCGTTGAGAATGCAGTAGAAGAATAAAGGAGAGATGCGGAATGCTTGCTGCGAAGGCTGCTTCCGCTAAACGTTCTCCCGACTTCCGTATTTACGCGATTATGGGCCGCATCCCAAGTTCATGCTGCGATTCCAGGGGGATAACTGTTGAAGATCTAAAGAAACAAGTTTTGCAATTTTTGAAGGAAAATTGTTTCTAAACCGGATGAAAATTTATCAATATCCCCGGTAGAAAATACATTATCATGGAGTACAGAATGACAGGACTGCTTCGAGGTTGAGGGGTCAGTTTGTAAACTGAGAGGAAGAAAAAAGATTATTTTAAAATTTTGAATTGAGATATTCGAATTCTATTTTACTTTTCGATGTTGAAATGTTGCATTGTATGAACTCGAGTTTATGCCACTTTTTAAAACTCGGTATGTTTCTAATTACAGTATATGAATTGAGTGCAGCTGCTGATTTTTCGAGCGCCGCTTTTGGGGAAAATTCGTGGCCTATAATCGCGAACTTACGTTGACTAGCTAAAAATGTTGGCGGTGAAAATCATCACTGTGCTGAAATTGGCATCAGGCTATTGGCATTCTCTTTAGTATCTATCATGGCAAGAGTGGATCTTCTGCTTTGTTTTCTATTTTGAGAGTGATTCTCGTATTGTAATGAACTTTTGCGTTCTGAGTTTAATTAGTGTATCTGGCTAATTTAATGTTCTTGATGTTCCTGCGTTTGAAGAAGAGGCAGATAGTTCGCTTAGCGGGTATTGATTAGCTCCTTTGCTTCGGTTCTTCCGTGTTTCTCGGCCGTTGTCCCGTTTTCGGGTTCTCAGGATTCAGGCCTCTTGGGTTTATTTTCCAGTTAATTGTGACCGTTCCCGTTATATTTTATTCATGGGTTTGTTTATGTTGTACGCAGAAATTATTTGTATCATTTTTATCGGTATCTCACGAATTCGAGAGAGAAAAAAAGAGAACCCGGGCGTTGACTGTTACTCGGGCATTGTTGATCGGTTGCTGATTCCAGGTGTGCGTGGTCCCTGGAAAATATCCTTAGTGGTTGCGAGCTGCTTGAATCAAATTTTCAGCGTTTCATGTTTTCATTTTTTTTATAACCGAGTTCTTTTTTTCGGAGAGTATTTTCGAATGAGAGAGGAAAAAGATCGAAGAAACGTTGCGGAGAAGGGGACCACGAGGCTGGTTGGGGGATCTGTGTCTCAAATTTGTATCTGGTAAACATGAACGGGAAAATCTCCAAACGTGTGCACGTGTGCGCATCTTCCAGCTGCTCGTGAAGTCGTGTTTTCCTGGCAGAAAAAAAGAATAAGTGAAATGACGTTTCCGATTGCCCAGTGTGTGAGGGTGCTGTTTCCTTCTTGAGTGATAAACCCTGCCCTAATGCATTCCCCCGTTTTCTTGTGTTAATTAACGATGCATCTCCGGCGATGGTGTGCAACGATTTACGAATCCGTCCATTATGTTTTCGTGAAAAACGTTGAAAGAAACTATCCCAAATGGTTGACCCTTCAGCAATCCGAATGGATTTTTATCACGACTTGGCGCATTCAGTTATCTCCAAAAATATCGAAAGAACTGGTGCCAAATTTTTGGAGCGGCTATTTTTCTGACCCCGGGATGTGAAATATTTGTTGAATTTTCGGTTGACGTTAGGCACTGTGTTGGATCTGCATATCGAATTTTTGAGGTACGGTAGTTGCTTTTTTAGGACGCGTGCTCATGAATCCGCGTGAACATGAAGTTATTCAGAAACGAGAAGTGTCGTTGTGTGCACAACATCGTGTTTTAACCGCAATGTTTGAATTTTAAAGTAATATATATCGGATGGAAAACGCTTCCCATGTTCTGTTTTTTTTTTCGTTTCGGATCACAGGTCGAGAATGTACTGATGGATGGGAATTTATTTCAGTCCTCGTATTTTAACGTTCCATGATAAGCGCTTTTCCCTTGAAATTTGACGTTTGTCAGATAGATTTAATGCGAAAAGGGGCGCTGAGAATAGCAGGAGGAACAACAAATCCATCTTTTTGATTCAAGAACAATATACTTGCTAAGATTTTGTTCGTCATTATTGTACAGCTTTTGAATGGAAATTTTACATAATGTTTTCTTAGCCTCCGGCCATGATGTCCTCTTCACTTGTCTACTTCCTCGACTTGTGATCGATAGAAAATCGTTCAATCTTGAAACCAAAGCAATTGACGTACTCCAGCCTACTTTCGTCTTGAAAGCTAACGTGGAAAAGTTTTTTATATAAATTTCTGTCAAGAGAATAATAAACGGAGGAACGCATTTTGCTCTGGGTTCAAGCTGAACTATATTGTGAATTGTTCTTCCGGATGCTTAAGTTCTTCTCCAAAGCGTGATCCGTGTGAAATGTTCGGAAATTTCCATTTTTTTCATTCGCAGGTTTTTCAGGTTCCCGCTCGCAGAAAAAATTGTCTTCTCTCTACTTTTGAGAAATGTGATTGGTAAAATGGCATTTCAGAGGACCACTTCACTGCGAAGCCCTGTTTGGAACTCTATATTCTAGAATCTAGATTATTTCCTGTCCAAGTCCTCCCCTCCCCCCGTCGCATTTTCGGATGCATGGTTGACGAAAACCATGACCACCAATGGATTAGTAATAATTCATTCAATTTATTTGTGATTTCAGCGTTGGTGATCTTTTAAAATTCTATGCAAGGTCTCAGTCGAACAGTCCTGAAAAAGTTACCCAAAACTCTGTCATTAACCTAAATCACGAATTCTTTGCAAGTGACGTGAAAGGTTTAGCATGAAAATTTCAAGAAAAGAAATCGTGTAGCCAAAATCACAATTGTGGAATGAGCCATTGGATTAAGGCATCCCAGAAATTCGTTCAAATCTGTGGACTATTGGATTTTTGAATAAAATCGGGTTCATCGCTTGATTTTCGAACAATTGGTACTGCATTTTCATAAACTTCGCGATGGAATCAAGACTTTCTCGGAACAGTCCCTTGGGCTTTTCGAGTAGTCAATGTGCTGATGTGAAATTGACTTCCAATCGGTGAAGTCAGCTGAAGAAAAAGAAGCAATTTTCGAATGCTTCAGTTATCGAAGGGGGTGACTCTAAATGGTCAATGCTGAGCGTCTTCTTTTTCCCGTTCGGGTCACCAGACGTACAGTCGCTTGATCGGCGAATAAGCTATGCTCAATTTAGTCAATTATTCGGACTCCGAGTCCCCGGGCAGTTCTGCGGAAGCGTCTCCTGTGCTCAGTCCGAAGCGTGCCCGGCTGTCGGACGGAAATGAAAACAGATCGTCGGCGGAGAAATCCAGCCTTCCTTCCGCTCAGCGCCTCAACAGATTCCTCGCCAGGATCGACGCGAAATTGGATTCGCCGGACGACCACGACGGCAGGTTGCGCTCTTTCCCGCACGAAGAGGGCAACTGGGCCACGCATATCTACGTACCGAGTGAGTTTTCCAAGTCATTTTCTCGTATGGCCTAACCCGAATAATCGAGTAACCCTAGTTGGATTGCTGGGGAATTTTAGTTTATTTATTTATTTAATTTTTGTATCGAGGGGCCAAACACGAGATGCTAAATTTTTACCCGAATCTAAGACTCCATCGATTCCAAGACGCGCTTCTCTTCGAGGACGGAAGAGATGGAATCCCGATTTCTATTGAAAACTCCTTTATTGTGTCTCGAAAATTTCGAGGATTTTGCCTGAGAATAATGACGCACTTTCACGAGATTAATTTTCTCGAAGATCAGAAGTGGATTCTCCGAATACTTCTTTTACTTCTTTTCTTCTTTGGATTCCAAGCTCATTAAATTACTGAACCAACAAAGAGCAGAATTTTTGCTATCGAGTTCTGCGCATTTCAGACTCTCTGCTGCCTGTTTCCAAATATGAAATATTGTCATTGAGAAGCACGTTGTGCGATCTTGCGTGGGATCCCATGAGGTTAACATTATTTTCGTTATCAAATTTTTGAAATACGGTTGTGATCATGAACAACATTTGAAAAGTTGGACTGCGTCCCATAATCCGGAGAACTGTAGTGTCATTCTGATACGGTGAACTACTTGCTCTCCCAGGAGGTTCTTGCAAGGATTTAATAATTATCTGAATGGATGACTTTGTTATTTGTGATTGCATGGTGTATGGTTATAAGCGTTTCGTCGATTTTGCTGCTTTTATAATACCGTAATTTATTTTACTGTATTACCATGTATACTTTTTCATTGTTTCGAAATGACAAGAATATCAGATTTACATGCTGCGAATATGCGCTTTGAATTCCAAAAGCACACATTTCTTCAGTTGTCTTCCGCGATGTATTGATAACTTGTCTTTTTTTCCTGCAAGACGGACGGAGTTACGCAGAAAAGTAGTTCATTACTAATTATATGCCTGCATAATATCCGAGGTGAAGCATTAATTTTCATGTAACTTACCACGTGATCTTTGTGGCTAGCATTTCTCAATTGAATGTAAAGAAGAATTTCCGAACAAGTTTCGGAGCCTGAGTTCATTTTATGAGAGAAAGCAGTGCAGTAGACAGTACTGATTTTGACGCGAGAGGAAGTTCTAAACTGGAACTCCTACTGACGGCAATCTGCTAATTGCTCTTCGAAATCAGAATTTTTAAAATTATTTTTTGTTCCACCATCCTGAACCCGATTTTTTACGAAAGTTGTTTGTGTTGCTTGTGCTGAAATGAGTTGTAGGTTTTTGTGGTTTCTGTGCAACGAGTTGCAGTTTTCTGATGGAGTTGATGACGCATTTTTTGCATTATCGGTTTTTTTTTGCGTGTGTATCTTTTCTGTTATCGAATGCTGGATTTTGTAGCCCGAATAATTTTTTTATAAGGGATTGTCCAGAAATATACTGTACAGTCTTCTGTTAATGCTTCCAGTTGGTTCTCTTCAAAGGTTTGCTTCCGTCAAAAATGCCTCTTATTGTTCAATGCAATCGAGTTAGATGTGCAGTTTTTACTTCGGTTTTAGTAATGCACAAATGTTCTTTCTGAAGTGACACTGAATAATTACCTATTTCCGAGATATTCTGAGACAGAACAGGGATGGTCTACCTTTTCGTTATGGTCGAGGAAATCGAACTACTACTGTATTTGTGAAACGACTTCTATATGGAGGGCACCGGGAAATAGTGGTTTACCTATCTCCCGTGAACGAATTTGTTTTCTGTTCAAAGTTGACGTAAGCCTGGTGATGGACTCGCTCTTGCAAGTTCTCGGCGAAGGGCAGGATTTGAGGACATTTCCGCTTTCTGACTTGCACATCAGTTTATCTCGAACTGTCTCTATTCGCCATCATTGGATACCGGACTTTGAAGGGAGATTGCGGAAAGTTTGCGACAATTCGCGAAAGTGAGACTCTCGTTCCTTTCATTCTGCTTGTGTGTTTGAATTCTGTGTGTCACGGGTTCGGGATTAATGATGCCGGGAAAATTGCCGGCGGAGTTTGCAGCTTCTTCAAAGGATTCTCTTGACAGGAAGGGGATTTATTGTTAACTCGTTTTGGGCATCCGAAGCGATGACGACGTGTGTGCTGGAGATACGTAGGAAATTGGGGGATTCAGCGGGGTGTTGCCTGCGTGTTTTTTCTTTGTTTTCTGTTCCTTCCGATGAAACCTGTGGACCCTGCTTCCTTATCGTTTCTCCGGAAGACGACCCGTAATGCGAATGAATGCCTCGCTGGCTCTCGTCTTCTTCCTATCCCTTCTTAAAGGAAAGGAAAGGAGATCATTTCCTTGGTGCTATTACGCTTGAAAATCTGAAGATGAATGTCCTTGATCTGTAGCTGCATTTAAGGAGAATGTTTCCCGACGCAGTCTAGTTTTCAACTTCTTTCCCCAATATTTAAAGTTTTTTAGACCGGGGATCGGATCATTCAGAAGAACTGTTTCCGAATTTAAGTGCTGTACGAATGTGCACTCTCCCTAGTGTGCTACCGTCACGGAAGAAAGAACGTAGACCGCCTGTGCATCACCCCATTCTACCTCCGATTCACATTGAAATTATTAACATGTGCCCCGTGGAGCCCAAAGAACTGTGTCCTCTTTTCAGGCGCTCCAGGGAGATGCGAAGTAAATTTAACGGCGGTTGAAAATCAAGCAGCGCAGCGCACGAAAAAGGGCCATAGCTATATTTGTGATACAAGGAGAAGAAAAAAATTGTTTTCACTTACAGAAGCTCTTAATGAAAACAATTTGAAGGGAATTTCACTGATCGAAGGGGTTCCGTTACAGAAATTAATTTCAAGACATGCTCCGTCATAGAAATTAGGGGATGAAAAATTGGTTTCACTGAATCGAATAGGCTGATACTCAGTCAAAATTTCTCCATTGTTTGCAAATGTTTTGAAGGTTTAGAAATCAGAAGTGGCAAAGCTGGAAGTAGTACCTCAGTAATTTTGAAATGCCTTAGTTTTTTCTGGCTAGAATTGAGAAATGTACTATTCATAACAAGGGCTGCTTATTTTGAAACGGCAGGTCGAAAATCAAATCCAAGATGGCCCTTGTAAATACTTTCGTCTTCTGAAAGTTTTTCGAACTGCGCACGCAGAAATCAGACACCAGTCATAGTTTTGCATCAGATACCGTATCATTAAATTTTAAGCCTCAATTTTCGACAACAATCTACAATATATGTAACATTCATTTTCAACAGGTTCGCTGTTTCTTTTTCCGGCGTGGACGTTTTCGTCAATGATGAAAGGACCCGAACTTTTCTCTCTCTGATGGTTGACTGTGGATTCGAGCAATGCTCGAAGTTGGTGGGCGAAGTTGACGACTTGTTTCGGAGCTTTGACTTGCCAGCGTTTTACAGTGTGGGTTTGACCTGAAAGCCTTTCTCAAGCTTTCGGATTCTCATTTCCGGGCGGGACTCGTGGTTCTGGTTTTCTTTCAGGAGCAGCGATTCCACGCGAGCTTCGCGTGGTGTTTGGGCGACCGGAGGGATCAACTCGTGAACGATGTTCTGCCTGAACTGATAAAACACTTCAGCACTGCCAGTCTGGCTGTCGAAAACGAATTGTCCATTCCGATGGACGTGCCAGAGATCCGGATGAAAGCTGGCAATAAATTATTTCGATTTCCGCTGGGGCTGTGATATTCCTTTCAATTTATGATACGTGATTCAGTTAGGAGGAAGACTCCTCATTTGACAGTTCGCCTCTGAAAAAAAGAAAGACATTGTGGAATTATTGTTGAGTGAGTTGTTCGAAGCGGGCTGGTGTGTTCGTGTGAGATTCTGAAAATTTTGGTTTCCACGTGCTGATAACAAGCGTGTGTAATCTGGTTCCTACGGTTTTATTTTAACGAAGTATTTTTGTTTTGATAAGAGACGCTATATGCCTTGATTGTTCTGTTACTGTATAACAGGTTTGTTGTTACCTTCGCAAACAAGATTTAATTTAGCAGTGTCGGGAAAGAAGTTAGAATAATATGGTAGAAATGAAAGTGCATCCACTAGCCGTCACTGGAAAGGCCGATCTCGCAGATGCAGTCGCGAAAAGCAAGGTCCTTGTTGTTGGAGCTGGAGGGATTGGCTGTGAACTTCTGAAGAATCTCGTCTTATCGGGTTTTCGGGACATAGTTGTGGTATGCTTGAGCCAAGGCTGCTATCTTTGTCGATGGCACTCTGATATAACGTTCTACTTATTTTAGGTGGACCTGGATACAATCGATGTCAGCAATCTGAACCGTCAATTCTTGTTTCAAAAACAGCACGTGTCTCAGTCAAAAGCGAAAGTCGCTCGAGAGTCAGCACTTGCATTTGATCCTGATGCAACAATCGAAAGTGTTCATGGCAGCATAATGAGGTAAGGTCGTCTAAGTTCGCGAACATCTGCTATTCAAAGGATAGCTTTAGTTCACTTATCTGTTGTGATCATCTGCAGTCCCGAATTCGGCGTGACTTACTTCAAGCAATTCACGCTGGTTATGAATGCATTGGATAATAACGCTGCCCGGACCCATGTGAATCGCTTGTGCTTGTCTGCTGAAATTCCACTCATCGAGAGCGGCACTGCTGGTTATTTTGGGCAAGTCAAGGTGATCAAGAAGGGGCTGTTCGAGTGCTTCGAGTGTCAACCACCGTCTCGCACCAAGACTTTTCCCAATTGCACAATCCGTAATACGCCTTCAGAGCCTATCCATTGCATCGTGTGGGCGAAACATCTTTTCAGGTTAGTGTGGTTCAGGAATCTCGCGCTGTACACAATCCACTAGCTTTTCGTAATTGTATTTCTGTTTGCAGCCAGTTATTTGGCGAGGAGGATGACGAAAATGAAGTTTCTCCTGATATGGATGATCCCGAACTTGGCGGAAGTGCGGGTGAGCGAGCGTTAAATAACAACGGAGCTGAAAATACTACCTCAGGCCCACGTGTTTCTACTAAGGCTTGGGCGAAAGAGATTGGATATGACCCGAAGAAACTTTTCATGAAGTTCTTCCACTCAGATATTCAGTATCTTCTTTCAATGAAAAAGCTTTGGGAGAAGCGTCGTCCGCCGACTCCCCTCGACTGCGAAAAGCTTGATGAGGGTTCGTGTCTTTTATGACTACTATTTTTTAAATCTGAAATTTTTTAGTTCCTTGAAAACATTCGAGGGTGAAGCTGAATTGCAGTACCTAAGTTGTTATAAAATATTGTTAGACACGGAGGATGGTTTTGAAGTTAGGTTTTCTTTTACAAAAGTATTGAGTGATTGCCTCAGTCCTGGATGAGGGTCTTTGGAGCCTTCATTGAAATGACATGGTCCATCCAATAAAAGAAATTTGTAATGGAATAAAAATCAGCACTATTTTCAGGCTCTCCTGTAAACATATGTCTCGCCAAAACACAAATCTTTCTCTACTGAAGTATAAAATTGCTACTCATCTAGTTCGCGAAAATGTTGATTGGGATTCTTACACGTTGTTGCTCCGTTCACCTCTGAATAAAGCCTATCCCCATAAAAGCATCTTCGATTTTCGGCATTTAAAATTTTGGAACATGTAGGAAGTCGCGTTCTTGAAAAAATCAATAAAATTTCGAAGCGAAAGTTAATTACTTTATTATTTTTTACAGAGGCCGGATGTAGCACAGATTCATCGTCCGATAAGCTGGAAGATCTCAAGATGTGGTCTCTACAAGACTGTTTCATTCACTTCAGCGAGGCAGTTGGGATTCTGAAGGTGAGAGCAGAAAAAGATGATCTGACTTGGGACAAGGATGACTGCCCTAGCTTGGACTTCGTCACTGCTTGCTCAAATATTCGAGCCGCAGTGTTCGGCATTCCTCGAAAGACGCGTTTCGACGTCAAGTCCATGGCGGGAAACATCATTCCAGCGATAGCCACCACGAATGCCATCGTGGCTGGTGGAATGGTAGTGGAAGCTTTCAAAATTCTGCGGAACAAAATTGAAGATTGCAAACTGGTGCGTGTTCATTTTGATGTAATGCGACAATCATTCGTATCCTACTTGACCGATTTTCCATTTTTCGGGTTTCAACGCTTACCCTCACTTCCAGTTTATAATGCAGTACTCCAATTTCCAATTTTTGCTAATTAATTGGACTTCGGGATCGTAGCATACAATTTTTTGTTGTCCCTCAGACCATATTTCACGATCAGTAATCCTGCCATTCTACCAATTATTGTAGATGGTTGTGAGAAAGAATCCGAACGAGTTGTTGCGACGCTTGATCATGACGAGCCGACTCGAAAAGCCGAATCCAAATTGTCCGGCGTGTTCACCGAGGCCGCAGGTGATTTTATTTTCTTTCACGCTGCTTTTCATCTTCTGGAAAGGTTCTTGCGTTCATTTTAATTGTTTAACAGGTGTTTTTGCGTGTCAATGCGAAAAAATTTTTGGTTAAAAGCCTGGAAGAGAAAGTTTTAAAGGAGTCGCTGCACATGATTGCTCCGGATGTTCAAGTCAACAATGGAGTCATTTTGATTTCTTCTGAAGAAGGAGAAATCGATACGACGAACAGAACTCTTGCAGTAAGTCGGTGGACTACTTCAACCTTTTGACGGCTTCGTTGATGTAAGTTTTTACGCTCACTTAGGATTTTCAAATCCGGGACGGCACAGAGCTGAGCTGCGATGATTTCTTGCAAGACTACTCGCTTGTTGTTTGCATATTGGACGTGTGAGTAATCGGCATATGAACTTGTGTTTGGAGATTTACGTTGCTACATTTTTATACTGCGTGAAATATGTAACATTCGTATGAATTTTTCCCGTAAATGTTGATTTTTTTTAGAGAGGAACCGCTTGAAAATGGTGAAGAGTTCCAGGTCATCGGCAAGGACGCGCTAGCTACCTTCGAGGAAAGCCGGAAGACGGATTTGGCTGATGGGAAGGCTGAATTGGTCGTCAGTACCAGTGAAGGTATTTAAAGAAAGCTTGTCCGACGAAAAACTGCTGCAAAATAAACGACTTTCTGGTTCAATACTTGAGTAAACAACCCCTTTGATTCATAGCATTGATAATTGCTGAACATGAAGCAGGTGTCGTGTTGAAATCACGCAAAGCACTAATTTATGTCTCGAGTACAGTGCAATTAATTATTCTGCTGCTGTTTTTGATATGTTGCCTCCGTTCGAATATCCCCCTGTTTCGCCTATTTAGGCACAATCATTCCTTGTATGTTTCATCGAACCCCATCAACCTGTTCATTTAATTTCTAGCCATTGAAATTGACGAGGAAGAGCTAACGTATGCGGGAGAAAAGATCTATGGCATGGACGATGACGACGACGCTGACGCCATCAAAGAAGTACCGTTGGATGTCTCGGAGACGAAGAAACGCGGACTCTCGCAAGATGGCATCATTGATGAGCCTGTTGCAAAGAAGGTGAAAGTTGCAAGTGATGGCAGCAGTGATGGAGATATTGTTTCGATCGATTAGCGTATGTCTCAGCGAATTCCCTCGATGTTCTCTTTTTCCCGGGTGCTTAGCGAAGTATTATTTGTATCTCATGTCTTCTGTTCGATGGCCCTCCTGCTTCGTCTGATTTGTCTCAAGTCGCCCGACTGTCAACTGTTGTTCACTCACTGTACTCGTTTTTTTATATTATGTGAACGAGTGCCGTTCCGATGAGCTCACATTTTGTTTCATTTTTCCAAGTAGTAGTCTGGAAATGAGATGTTATCATGAAATCTTATGAATTTTTTACAGGTCAAATAAAATCTCGCAGAAGGTCGCCATGTCGAAATTGTGAAATGTGTAATTATAATGATCCTTCTTTAGAATACGAGCTTGCAGCGTAAGTGATTTATAATTGACCCAGTTTTGCCAGATTTCGATTGTTTTTACTTCTTTTAATCCTTAGAGCTGCACTAGATGCCTTTGCGGATGAAGATTACGGCGTAGCTATTGAAGTGAGTTTATTTCTTTTGTCTGACGCTTGAAGAATGAATAATGTCGACTGTTCATTGATTTTTCTAGCAACTTACGCTAATATTACTCGAAGGAACAGAATTGCGACCAAATTTACTGCTGAAGCGAGCGGAGTGCTTTTACAAGATCGAAAGATACGTCGGTGAGTTTTTCAATTGAGCTCGTTATCATGGTGAATTCTTATTTAATTAGTTTTCTTTCTTGTTTCGTAGAGGCGTTGAATGACGTGAATTATCTTCTGGAAGAGTTACCAGACCATACACGCGCCCTACATTTCAAAGCTCGGGTCTTGCTGTCCTGTCATCAAATCAAGGAAGCTCGAGATATATTTGTCGAACTGAGCCAGCGAAAGGGTAATTTATTCATTGTTGTGTTCTCTATTCCTGCAATTTCTGTTATCGTATTACACATTCGATATTTGATTTGCAGAAGTTTTGGATTCCGATTTGAAAGTTTTTGAGTATATTCGACTTAGTGAAGAAAAACTAGCTCGCATTGAAAGTCAGAAACTCCGGCTTCTTGCGGTCGAAGAAGAGGCTTTGCGCAAAAAAACGGAATCTGAGGAGGTTGAAAAAATGGCTGCTTCTACTGCCTCTGCAGCTGAAGCCGTGAAAGCACCTTCTAAAATCCGCCACGAATGGTATCAGACTGACGCGACTGTGATTGTCAGTGTTCTTGCTAAAGGGCTGACCAAAGACTTGGTCAACGTTGACGCAACCACGCATACTGTTGGTATTTCCCTGAATTTTCCGTTTTCTACTTTTGCATTGGTTTCTTCCCCAGCTTGTTTTAGAGCTGAAGTATCCCGATGAGACGAAACGCGTGGAAATCGATCTTCTGCACCCAATCAAAAGCGTGGAGACATCTTTCAAAGTTACTCCTTCAAAGGTTCGTCTACATTTCGGATTTGGTCGGAAATTTTTGCATTCACTCTTGAGTTTGTGAAGTTCACACAATTTTCGTTGTATAGGTTGAGGTTACTTTGAAAAAGACAGAAGGTGTTCGCTGGGATAAATTGGAAGCTAATCCTGCAGATGGTGAGGTTCAGAAGGGAATTTCAACAAAATGTTTCTTGAGTTACTAAACTTTATCTCAGTTCAACAAAGGCTAGCCGACGTTCGCCCAAGTTATCCGACTTCTGCCAAGTGCCATCATAATTGGGATGCTTTGGAACAAGAAGTGAAAAAGGAAGAAGCTGAAGAAAAATTGGAAGGAGACGCAGCTTTGCAGAAAGTTTTTGCCGACATTTACGCCGGAGCAAGCGATGAGGCTAAGAGAGCTATGAATAAATCTTATGTAAGCCAGTCCACTACTCAATTTAGAACTCTGGGAACAATTTTCTAATGCATTATTTCGTAGGTCGAATCTGGCGGAACGGTGCTCAGCACCAATTGGAATGACATAAAAGAGAAGAAGACCGACGTGAAGCCTCCCGATGGCATGGAGTTCAAAAAGTGGTGATCTTGAAAGCAATGTCGTTCATATGCTCATTTATATTCCCTCCAACTGGAAGGTCGAATCTTGCGTGTTTCTGCTTTTTAGTTCAGTTTTCATCGGTCTGCGGTAGAGGTTGTCAAAAGCCGTAACTAATTTCGAGTGAAATTCTGTTTTCCTTTCATGTGACTTCCGCGTAATGGCCATGAAACCTTTTCAGAAACTTTTGCTGGCATCGTTTCCTCTTGTGTGCTATTACAGTAGTCAGTTTCTATATTTATAAGATCGATTCTTTTCCCCAGGGCCTGTGAAACCTCGTATCCAGTGGCAATGTGAATGTGAATTCCGGTAGTGCGCTGAGTAAAAATGGCCATCGTTGCTCGCGTTGGTCTGCAGTTTTGGGTGGTATGTGTTAATCTCTCTCCACCGGCAAATAGGAAATATAATGTATTGTATTTGTTGAGAAAAAAAATCAACGATTGAACTCTCAGTTGCCTTCCAAGTGCGTCACTCAAGTTCATTGATCGTATTAAATGGAAAATTTTCTTTTTTACGTCGCAAAACGCTTGGGTCAATTTAAAGAAAAACTCCGGTGATGTGATGCTAAGTCAGTTTTTTTCCGTCAACAGGGAAGCGGCGTTTAATTTCCTGTACAAAATTTTTACATCTTGACAAAATGTCTTTTTTTCTTCAAAGTTGAAGATCAGAAGTGACGGTTTTGTGTGATTGCCTCAGATGTGATAGCTAAATGGACGACACCAACCCGTCTTGCTATATTCGTCCCGTGCCTAAGAAAGCTTCCAAAGTCCTTCGCCCGCGGTCCGGTTTAGTGGCCGGTTTAAAGCGCTTTACTCTATGCCACATTTTGCTCTTCATTTCTTTTTTTGTCTCCGGCGTCATTGTCAACATTTGTCAACTTCTTCTTTGGCTCACTCTTCGGCCGCTTAGTTTGGACACTTTTAGGATCGTCAACAAGCATCTAAACTATGCTGTGTGGAGCCGTAAGTTCATTATTTGTCTATACATCTATAGTACCGCCTTTTCATCGTGTTCCATCTTTTCAGAAGTTGCATTCATAATCGAATGGTGGTCCGACACGACAATCATCTTGGAATCACAGCAATGGGTGCACGATATTGTTGGTCACAGAAAAGGTTTGATCATGATGAATCATTCTTACGAGATCGATGGCCAGGTTGCGTGGGCCATTGCGGACAACTACAGCTTGCTTGGGAATGCTAAGGTGCTAGCTAAGAAAGAGCTTTTGTTCGTACCCATTATCGGGTGGACGTGGTTTTTTGCTGAGATCTTCTTCATGGAGCGTGATTGGTCGAGAGATCGTGCGGTGCTGGATGATCACATTGAGTCTGTTTGTAACTGGCCTGAACCGTTCTGGGTGAGTGCTAATATCTTTTCACTTCGCACTCACTTTTCCAAAGATTGTCTTGAGTGCCGACGATGAATCCTTTACCTCAGAACGCTGGTCTAGAGTAGCGTTTCACTCGCTGAAAAAATATAGTGTACCTAATCGTATGAGTTAGTCTCATCCGCTTCAAAAAATAATGTTTTCTTAATGCAATTGCGAGTAATGTTTTTATTTACAGCCGTGTGAAGGTACAATACTAGATCGTTCGTTGATTTTTTTCAAGTCTGCGAAATAATCCCTCCGGTATACTGTAAGGTATTTAAAGTACAGTATTTCCTTAATTTCTCAGCTGTGAGGTGCCTTTTGTATACCTTCAAATGCCTGCAAATTCATCGTCGTTTGGGGCCGTAGTTCTTTATTTTTTAATTGGTTACGCATTTTTCTTGCAGTTGTTGCTATATCCGGAAGGAACACGATTCACACCCTCTAAACATGCCGCCTCCTTGGAATTTGCTCGCTCAAAAGATCTGCCAATTTTGGAGAATTTATTGATGCCCAGAACGAAAGGATTCGTGTTTCTTCGCCAACGAATAAGCAGACAAGTTAAAGATATTTATGACATCCTCATGGTGTTTGACGAAGAGTCTTCCGGACGGCGTGTAAATCTATCCTCCGTCCTCCGCGGAGAGCCTTCCATTTGTCGGGTCTTCATGAAGCACTATTGCATTGATGATGTTCCCATGGAAGAAGAAGGTGCTAAAAACTGGCTCCTGGATCGCTTCAAGGAAAAGGACGAACTGTTTTCATACTTCAGGAAGCACGGACGGTTTCTTCCCGAAGAAGAAAAGAAAAAGCAGGGCATTGTGGAAGTGAAGATGGAGCCAACTTGGTCTTCGCTTCTCATAACGATTACTGCCTTTGCCTTGGTTCACTCCTACATAGGTAGAGCCCTGTATACTAGCCTCCTCGGTGGATCGTACGTTTTGCCGGGGATTTTTGTTGGAGTGATCTTCGTCGGTGAGTTTTGAAGATTTAGCCATGCATATTTATTCGGTATCCCATGTTGGTACTCATCACCTTTTTATTTTAAACGCCGCGGTTTTAGCTTCGTCGCTCTCCAGAAAAACTTTTTGGCCTCCATTAGATCAACAGTTTTTGTCCGTTGAGCGATTTCCTATTCAAGTTGACGATAATCTAGAATGAAGTCATTTGTACCCGATGTATTACTTCCACGATGTGTGGACAGTCGTGTCGTCAGACCTTGGTGGTATGTCGCAAGTCAATACAAGGGGAGAAGCTGTGACTTCGTGCGTCACACCTCCGTAGAGCATCATCATTTGGCCACCCTGTATGTAAACGCGCTTTCCCTATCACAGAAGCATTATTAGATCAAACAAAATATTTCTGGAAAACATAGACGTGGAATCAATAATCTTGCTTTCACGCAAAGGATTCCCTCCCGGTTTCTAACGCTCATATTCACTTTAAAATATTCTTAAACGGTGTAATGTACTGTTCATTACATGAGTCCTACTCTGACTGGGCCAGAATCCTGTATATTTCTTTCGCATCTTTGGTTTGCATGCTCTTTATGGTTCCCCTTGTTCCGATTTCAAAATGCATCTCTTAGAAAGTACGCTTTACAGTGTTCTCAAAGGCTTGATTTACTGTTGGGTTACAGCTGCGTACGGTTTGAACCGAATGATGCGTCTAACAAGCATTCGGGACGGGTCGTCGTACGGATCAAAACCGGTTGTTACGCCCAGCTCGGAGAGGCTGGCAGAGACCCATGATGGTGCTGAAGCAAATGAAACGTGATAGCTTGGCTACTTGCATTTGATTCTTGTCAGTTCACTCGAAAGCCAGTCTTGTGATCGGCGCGGGAGCAGAAACCGTGAATCCATCCGTCAGGGGATCAAATGCTTACGAGCCCAGTTTCACGTCAACTTCTCACTCGTGTTTGGGGTTTAGCACAATTTAGAAATCGAATTTTGACGCTTCCACGGGTCAAAAAGTAATTGGCGTGTTTATTTAATCGAGTAGACGCGCTACTTTTGTGATAAATTTCGAGTGTTTCTCAATGTTGACTTTCAGCGCATTTGATCAAATTCAGAAACTTCTACGTGCTTTTCTGTTCGCATTCCTTCTTCACATTCATTCGTCAGGCCTTTTTTGACTCTTTATGTGCATGCTTTTTCAATTTCAAGGTTGATCTGATGGACCAGCAAAAAGGTTCATGGAGCTTTAAGCAGCTCACCGTTATCCACATTTTGCTGGCCATAGCATTTTTTGTCTCCGGATTCATTATAAATTCTGTGCAACTATTCTTGTGGCTTACTTTACGTCGAGTGAGCCTGAGCGCCTTCCGGAAGATCAATTGTTACCTTTGCTACGCAGTATGGTGTCGTAAGTTGAACATTCAGGTGTTCAGGGACAGGATTGGATTTTCTCAACGTTCTATTTTTATTTTACAGAAGTTACGTTTTTGATCGAGTGGTGGAGCGGAACTATAGTGAGGTTGCATGGAGACAAAATACTTCACGACTCCGTCGGTAAAGAGCGAGCTTTCATCCTCATGAATCACACGTATGAGATCGACGGTATAATGTCGTGGGTCGTGTGTGATCATGTGACGATCTTGGGAAATGCCAAAGTTCTGGCCAAAAAAGCTCTGAAGTTTGCGCCAATCATTGGCTGGACGTGGTATTTTGCGGAAGTCTTGTTCCTCGAACGTGACTGGAATCGGGATCAAGTAGTTCTCGAGCGACAATTCAGTACCTTGTTGGAATGGCCAGATCCTTTTTGGGTAAATTTTGTGTTCTGAAACTCGCTAAAATGCTTCATTCCTCTACCGAAAAAGGTTCAAATGCGGAGTCATTCATCGAAAAATTTAAAATTGCCTTTGAAGATATAGAGCAAATGTGGTCAAATCCGATGCTCACTTTCTCTGTTTCAGCTGCTAATTTACCCTGAAGGTACTAGGTTCACCACTCAGAAACATGCCAATGCCATTGAATTCGCCAAATCGAAGGGATTGCCAGAGTTCAAACATCATCTCGTTCCACGGACGAAAGGATTCTCCTTTTTGCGAAAAAATTGCCAGGTGCCTACTTGTGCGTGATTTTTTCGTATCCTGAACTTGAACAAGTTTTTTCGCAGGACAAGATAAAAGTCATTTACAACGTTCAGCTTGGATTTGATAGTTCCTGTCGTGATAAAATATCCTTGTCGACTTTGCTGAAAGGAGAACCTTTACTCTGTGATCTTTTCATGGAGCGCTTGGAAGTGAAGGATATCCCGACCTCCGATGAAGGAATCAACCAGTGGATGATAGACCTCTTCAAACGGAAGGTATTCTCAAATGCTGTTCATGAACCGTTCTTGATGAAACTGATTTGGTGTATGTAGTGAATACTTTTCTCTTCTGGCGTCGGCGAA
The DNA here is from genome assembly GCA_905338405.1 of Notodromas monacha. Classification (NCBI taxonomy): domain Eukaryota; kingdom Metazoa; phylum Arthropoda; class Ostracoda; order Podocopida; family Cyprididae; genus Notodromas; species Notodromas monacha. The sequence continues at coordinate 51,051 of CAJPEX010000239.1, read as the reverse complement.
GCATTTCAATATATATTTGTTCTTCCTAATTTAGGATGAAATGTTTGATCACTACATGCGAACAAACGAGTTCTTCCCACCCGAGGAGAAAGCGAAACGCGGAGTTTTCGTGAGGCCTCTGGGAAAGCGGATTTGGCCGTTCGTCAACGTCAGCATTTGGCTTATAATTGTGCACGGTTATATTCTAAAAGCAATCTTATCCAGCATTCTGACCGGATCTTACATGATGCCTTCGGTCTTCATTGCTGTTATTGCATTTGGTGAGTTTGAAACTTCGGCCAAATGTCAGTGAGGTGTGTCTGATTTCCATCCGCAATTCAGAAAAACCTATTAGCAATTGAGAAAGTTTATCTTAAAGCGGGTTTTCTCCCAATCTTGTTCGACGTTTTCACTATATGTATGAACAACACATTTTTCATTTCTTCTGATTTAAGAAATGAAGCATTCTAAAAATTCTTATGATGCAACTTATGTATTTCAAATTTAACATTTTAATTTCTGACCCTTCAGTTCTTAATTGACGATTTTTTGAAATCAACGAAGAAAGTAACGGATACATTCTTGAGATGTATCCGTTGTTCTTAAATGGTTGTTCTTAAATGAAGGAAATGGAATCCGAAAAAATCAACGACACCAAAAGCACCCTTGGTAGATGGAAGGGATACAGGGTGATGCACGGATGGCCGATGTGTGCTGCTTCTGTCTTAAATGGTAGCAAAATCGGGTTGATTGAAAATGTTGCGGAGAAATTGTTGAGTTCGTTCATTTTCCAGAAGAACCTTGAGAATATGACGCTCTGAACCGTCCTACTTCAAAGTAAATGTTATAAAAAAAATGAAATCTGATCTTTCGCGGAAATCAGACTGCCCTTGCATAGTTGCATTGCTTTGAAATCGAAGAAGCATGGAATTATCACTGCTGATACTTTTGCTTAATTTTTTGTTGTTGTCCGTAGCCGCTTTTGGATTGAACAAGATGAAAAATCTCACACGGATGGAGAAAGCTTCAACGTATGGAATGAAGAACACGAAAAAAGATTGATCTACAGTTATTTGGCCTTATCAACATTTTTCAAGTTGCAATCCACACGTGATCCCTTAATTTATTCGAGCGCGTGTTTTCATGGCGGGGGATGCGCATTTTTCAACCTTTCTCAGCGATTTTTCCCACTCCGTCGGATGATAAAGGCGGCTGCGGGTTTGACTGCCACCGGCGGGTTTCGCGTGTCCGCTACAATTTGCTCTCCACTTATTCGGGAATCAAGCATTCGATTCGGGTTGTTGGCGGGTGATTGGCGATTGTTATGTTGTGTTCCATGTGATATATTTGACCAGTTTTGGGTTTTTGCTCTTGCCGGATCGGGTCGTATTCGTCCCCGTCAACCCACCCGTCTTATAAAGACCATGTGGTGTTTGTGAAGTAAAGCAACCATTCCGAGGGAAATATATAAGGGTTCAAGTGGGACGTTTTTTCAACTTCGTGCGGTGTTCCCGCTACGAATTTCTTTCATTTTTAAGTCGCTTGCACGGAATTTTGAAATGCATCTCGTTAATTATGTAGTAGTATTTTAATTTGTTGAGAAATATGTTTTTTTCACTTCCACACATTTCCAAGATCAGTATTCTTTTTCGTGCTGGCGCCTTAAGGGAAGAATCAAAATAGCGGATTTAACCCTAATTTTTTTGTCCCTTCCCCTTTTCAAGGAAAATGCCGCCGAAGCGGACTCAGCAGCATCGGAGTCGATCGGGTGGTTCTGCGGGCAAAGCATTCAAAACTAAACGAAGGAAGAGAGATTTGGATGAGGTAAAGGAAGGATTATTCAATTTTCTAGCTTGAATCAAACTTTTTTTTTCAGATCGACGAGGATCTCAAGCCCAGCAAGGCAAAGCAACTCCGGAATATGCCCGTAGATGACGACCTACCTGGAGGTGGACAGCACTACTGCGTTCACTGCGCGTGAGTATATCAGACATTTTCCGTCGTTGACAATTTTTTGTTAATTGAGGAGTTCCTATCGTTGAATTTTATAACTTCATATTCGTGCACGATGTGGTTAGCGCAGCCAGAACCTCCGTGTTGGATTGAAAAACTGAAATCGTCATCATAAAAAAAAACACCTAGTTCGGAGTTGTTCTTCGATGTTTCAGTTCTTTTGCATATCAACTGAAGTTGCTTCATAACCTTTCGTAGGCGGCATTTTGTGGACGAGTTCACATTGCAGCACCACTTGCGATCCAAGGTGCACAAGCGTCGGATGAAAGCTTTGGAAATTGAGCCGTACTCGATTGCAGAATCTGAGCGGGCTGGAGGACTAGGCTCGTACGTTGCCCCTGCGAAACGCAAGATGAGCAACGAACTGTACGAATCCAACGCAATAAAAGTTGATGAATGAAGTGGACAAAAATGCGTCCGTTACCCTTTTGTTTACGGTTTTAGGTGTTATTGTCTCAAGTTTCTCATATTTCGGACCTCTTCAGTATTTTAGGAAAAAATGCCTGCCGAAGGCTTCTTTGGTTTCGGCGGAAATGTTTCGATTAAACCGGAAACACCTGTCGCGAAACCACCAGTAATAGTCGAGCAAGGTCTGAAGAAGGGTATATTTTTAGTATTTGAAGGTTCAAATTACCTTCGCCTTCGTTTGGTCTTGTCTACGCTGACGACGAAACCCGTTCAAATCAAGGAAATCAGAGTCGGCGATGACAGTCCGGGTTTGCGGCGTAAGTTTTCATTCTCCAAAATTATCGTGGTATCAAGAATGCTTTAGTCAAATCTCCGTTTTATTTCAACAGCTTACGAAGCCAACTTCTTACGACTCCTGGATAAGATCACGAATGGCAGCAAGTTGGAGATAAGTGAAACGGGTACGTCCCTGATGTTCAAGCCTGGTGTTCTCATAGGAGGCTCGTTTGATCACGATTGCAACAATCAACGGGGAATTTCATATTATCTCGAGCCCCTGCTTATCCTTGCGCCTTTCGCGAAAAAGCCGATGAAGATTCGCTTTACTGGAGTCGTGAGCAACCAGGTGAATGAGACTTTTAAATTTTGTGACAAACATAAAATATGATGATCTAATTCTCGAGGGAAGCTTCGGCTGTTTTTTTTCTCCGCGGATTGAACTGGAACGTATGATTGTGTGAACGTGCATTTTATCATTTCAGATCGACGTTTCAGTTGATACCCTGAAGAAGTGCAGTTTACCTGTCATGAGCCGATTTTTACCAGACGACGAAGATCTTTCTATCAGCTTCGTTGCGCGAGGAGTGCCGCCCTTGGGCGGTGGAGAAATCGTGTTCAGCTGTCCTGTTTGCCGGGCCTTGAAGCCTGTTCAGGTCTGTTGCTCGTGTTGTCACTATTTTATGGCTCATTGATATGACTCTTGAATTTTCTACAGATAAAGGATCAAGGAAAGGTTAAAAGAGTTCGTGGAGTCGCGTACGCGTTGCGGGTTTCACCTGCTCTCGCTAATCGCGTAGTTGATGTTGCCAAAGGCGAACTTCTCAAATTTTTACCCGACGTATACATTAATACGGATCACTCTCGTGGGCCCAAATCTGGGAAGTCACCAGGTAAATTATTGTGTAATACAATAATTTGTATGTTTTACCAATGTTCTTCTTTCAAATTGCTGTGAAACTTCTATTACGCGAATTTATTGCCGGGTGCTATGGTCCAGTTGATTGAAAATCACGGCTAATCTAATGGAATTAACTTCCGTCTAATTTTTCAGTACACCAACAAAAGAAATGATATAACCGTCGTGAGAGCAAATTTCGAAAAACTTAGATAGTTCTTCAATTTTTTTTGGAGACCAGGCGTTCTCCTGTATTGTTTATTTCTGAATATACCGCACTTATTATTCGAGTGATAGTAAAATCAAAAAATACGTCGCTGGACTAAATTCTTAACCTCTGTACCTTGTCAATTTTGGGAATTTTATTCATGGAATTGTCCCGCAATGATCGATGAGCAGACATAAATATGTTGTAGGCTATTGAGGGCGATCGGGATCTGCAGATAATTTTTCAGTTGCGAGTTTTTTTTTTTTTGAGTCGTCGTCGAAAGGTAAAATTCACGGATGAAATCGGGTCCTGTGATGTACTTCGTTTTTAAAAATTTATTTATGATCGTCAGTAGCATTCGAAGCGTTCATCCACGCGCCTGGTAACATACGGGTTATCAACTTGTTGATGCCCGGGTTCACACGCTGATAGACCCGTCGCTGATACCAGTATTATTGCCAAGTTGTGTATGCGGGCGATGTGTGTCCTTTCAAGCGAATTCAGTACTGACTTCGTTCTTTTTGTCAAGATTGGGGGAGTTCTTGCTGCGCAATTTGTGTCAATGTCTTTTTCTGTTCTGGAAAGAAATATGATTAATGAATCCAAGCTGTCTCATGAAAAATGTTTGACACAACAGTTCAGAGCATAATTCAGTTTGTTGCTCCGTGTCAGGTTTCTCAGGAAACTCTGTGATTGACGAGGTCACGATAAATTAATTAATGGAATTCATGAATAAATGATGAATTTCTGAGTTGAGTGAATGGTTGCAGCGGACATGCGTTGAGCTTTTCGCTGAGGTCCTGATTATATTAAAATTTGTTTTTCTTAATTTTTTTCATTGAACATTCTCTTGATACGTTCGAATTGCCAACTCTAGATTGTGAATGGCATTGATGGGCCTTTCTTTTCCTGGGCGACGACATTTTTGGTACATGGAAAAAGCATCTGTTCAAGCTTTCGGTTTATATGGTCAAACTACGATCGTCAACGGCAGCCTGCCGAGATTCTAGAAGGTGGTTGCGGCGGTTACCGAAATAACAGAGACGTTAAACGTGGATTTAGTTCGAAGAGTCAACTCGTCGAGCAGTCGTTGATTCAGGGAATGGACGACTAATCGTTTCGTTAATTTTATGTATAGCAACCCATAAATCACAACCATGCGCAGTACTGTACCTGCGAAATTTTCTCTTTTTCTCACTTCTCCTGAGCTTGTTTGCTGGCGATCATCTCCCGTTAGACCGCGATATAACCTTTATGTTGATGTTTCCTTTTTCATCCGGATATTTTAGCATGTTAATTTGCACTTCCGTCTAATCCGAACATTCCTTCGTATCGATTTTTGAATCGCCGCCGACGAAAATGCAGACGTGTATTTTTGATACGTGCAGAATTCTCATACTCAAAGTTACATGTTTTCTTTGACAATGGATCTGGACGAGGAAAATCGTGATGTAATCCTGCGTCACTTTTCGTGACTTACTGCGCTAAGGTTAAATGACGTCTGAGAGTGTTTACAATGATAGACTGAATGATCGAACTGCTCACTAATATATTTCGAATTCAAAGGCATTGAAGAATTCTGGTGAAGTGTTATTTTGTAACGCCGTAGCTGTTCGCTAGCTGTAGTCAAGTGTACGAGGGTTCTAACAGAAGTTCTCGGAGTACCAATGAAAATGGCTTTTAGTTGACCTGGAACATATTTTTTCTTTAGGGAAAACATATTCTTTGGCACATAAAAAAATATCAGCCCTGTTTGACAAATTTTTTTGAATTTTTTTCATAATTCACCTTGGTAGAGTTTTACTCTCCTCTCAAAAGACGAGGCGCCCTTTTTTTGTTGTAGCCTTTGGATGGCCTGGAGGCAATTCTTGTCAAGTTGATTTAAAAAATTATGAGGGGAAAGCTGGGCTACAACAAAAAAGGGCGCCTCTTCTTTTGAGAGGAGAGTAAAACTACCTGGGTGAATTATGAAAAAAATACAAAAAAAATTGTCAAACAGGGCTGATATTTTTTCAAGTGCCAAAGAATATGTTTTTCCCAAAGAAAAAAATTGTTTCAGGTCAACTGCAGGCCATTTTCATTGCTACTCCGAGAACTTTTGTTAGAACCCTCGTATGTGGGTGGCATACTGTCTCGGTATTAATTTTTTTCTTTAAAGGCCCTGGATGAGCAATTAAATGAACAGAAAAGGGGAGGATGTACACGAGTTTCCGACTCCCGTTAAAAAAAAGAGATTTGTTTAGTCCGTGTTTTTCTCATCGTATTGAATCCCCTCTGCCACCCAATTTTTTTTTTTTTTGAATTGCCTTCATCAGCATTTGGAAAACTCAGTTTTCTGATTCCGATTACTCGTGTCTAAAGGAAAGAACTTATTCAAATTGATCACGAGTGTGCTCAGAAAAAAAATGTTTTCTTTAGAAAACAGCTTGTGTCGTAACGATCTTCTTCCCCTCCTTCGGTAGGATTTGGCGTTCATCTCGTTGCCGAATCGACGACGGGCTGTTTCTGGGCTGCTGAGGCGATATCTAGAAGCCGAGCACCGCGTCGAGAAGATGAAGAAACCGACAGTTCGACTGTTTCAGTGCCGGAGGATGTTGGAAGACAAGCTGCATATAATTTGCTTGAGGAAATTTACCGCGGAGGCTGTGTTGACTCTTCGACTCAAAGCTTGGCATTTCTCATGATGGCTTTGGGGCCCCCTGATGTTTCGAAAATCGTCACGGGCCCGTTGTCTGCCTACAGGTTCGTTCTGCATATCAACTCGTGCCCGCAAATGTCCAAGTTTCGGTGCAGAAGGCCTGAAGTATTTTTGCGGGCAATTCATTAAAAAATACCAGACGAGCAAAAATGTATTAAATTTGCATTATTTTCCATTTTTCATTATGCGAGATCAGGAGATGACTAAAGAAATCTCGGAAGAGTAAGGAATCAGCTGATGTGAAGATGCACGAAAGTTCAAACGTTTTGTTGGGAATACTTTTTTCTTAAAAGGTCATGCAATGGAAATTTAGAAAAAAGCAATTCACACATACTGGTTTCTGGAAGTGTTAAAACCACCCAAAATAGTCATTGTTTCCAATTCACAAGACTTGTAATAATCTATTGTCCAAAAATATTTTTATTATTTCATTGCACAAATGATCTGACTACATGAGTTGCTAGACTTATGCTTGAAATATTGTTTAAAAAATTAGGAAAAAGTACTGCGCGTGAGAATCGGGCTCCCGTTTCTGTTGTTCGTGGCCGTGATTCTTTTCCTCTCAACTCTTTTGATTCCCCAGTGTCGAGTGCCTACGCTTGATCAAAAAATTCCTCGGAGTCACGTTCAAATTGGAAGCGTATGACGCAGCTGCTGGAGTTGTGGATGCAAAAAAAGACGACGAAGAAGACGGCCTTCAGATGGGTGCTGTTAAAGTACTTGCGACATGTGTCGGCGTTGGTTTTACTAACTTGAATAAGACAGTTTCGTGATGAAGAAAAAAGTCGTTTGTCGCTGAGTGGATTGATTCATGGAATTCATCGTTGAGGAAAAAATTGAGTTGAATCAGTTTTGATGACTCATGTCGCGGTTTTCTGTGCGATTCCAGGAAAGGGAGAACACTTTTCATGCGCGTTTCAGCGATGATGCCGTGGGATCTTGCGAAGCTGTGTAAGTTTCTACGAAATACTCTTCGAAGTACTGTAGATTCCATATGGAGTCCATATTATGTAGCTTAAATTCTTAATTTGTGCTTGACATTTTCCAATTTGGCGTCTGTATAAAAATAATTGAATGTTCTAAGCGAACAATGTAAGGTTGAAATTAGCGTGAAGTTTCGGATTTGATCAAGCCAAGTTTATTTGGTTGAAAAGATCTCTTTTTTCACTTTGTGGTAATTTACGTGTTGTCTGAAATTTGTTGTATAGATTTTTCACCGTTGTCTAAATTGTGGAAGGGATTTGTTCCTATCTAATTCTAGCTAAACATGATCTGAGTTAACGGTATTCTTAACTCAAAACAACTTACTGTATATGAATCATCATCGCGTTTGTTGACGTTCGTTTTCGTTTTTATTTCTTTTCAGCTGTAGCGAACGTGGCTTCGTCTTTGTCACGGAATGTTCGTCGCGCTGACCGTACGTCGCGATGTTTTCGTGTACATGTGGTCTATGATCGTCGTTTTTGTGACGTTCGCCGTGCTCGACTCGTTCATTCCTTTTGCCTCGGACGAGCTGTACTACTGCGGGGTAAGTTATTCAAAATTGATATATTTCCTTCAAAATCCTCGGATCGGTGACAATAAACTTGTTGTCCCCAACAACTACCATTGCCTTTTGGTTCCGTACACGAACCAATCCCTGATCAGAATGACTGTTGAGCGATCCCCCCCCCCCCTTTCCTGCTTTCGAAATTTGTTCGATGATGCGTGAAGAATACCGGGAGAAATTCTGCGGTGCAAATGCTCTTAACTTGTATCAAGAACGTCAGTCCCTTTTTTTCGTGTCAAGTTCGGGTAAGGTTTTACAGTCGGAACTTCTTCAAGTCAAACGTCCACGAACCAGCAAAAAATTGAGTTAGGGAGGTTTTGGGTTGAGAGAAGCAAGCAATTTTGTTGAGGGAAGGAAAGAAGAATTACAGGAAATCGTAATCGGTGATATTCTGGGCCTCAAAGTGCTTCTTGAATGAGTTGACGGGATGCTGAAGTTGAAAACAAGGATTTATTTACCCAATGACGGTAGTTTCACATAATTTTAAAACGCATGAAGTTACAGTACATTGTATTGCTCTTCTCTGTCCTTGGTCAAGAAAATAATAGCCAAAAGGCCTCAAGGAAATCTGAGTTATGGAGGTTTAAGGGGGAAAGCCCTGGAGTTGGGGAAGTTTTTATTGCATTGTTTCCAAGGGAATTCCGACAGTAACTTGAAAAAATTTTGACATAGGGAGGCGAAGTACGGTAGTTGACCAAGAGAGTTTGCAGTTGAGGAGGTTCAACTGTATTATGACCTGTGGTACTGTACTTGCATCTCGTTCATTGCTGGAAGGAATAAAAATGAATAAAAAATGCCGCCTGTATAATGTTAGTCATTTTAATCTTGGTTTGACAGACATTCGAAGTAAAGTCGGGATTTTCTGCTTGACTTGAAAAAAATATGCCCTTGGTTTAGGTTAAATCCGAAAAAGGAGCTCACACTGTTCCACTCTTTCACTACACGCGCGCTTTTTTGGTGTCAAGCCTCCAGGAGTGAAAATACCGTACTTGACGTTTGGTTTCTTGGCACGCTGAGTTGTTCATTCTTAATTCAATAATGCCGTGTGAAATCACGTTTGCATCGAAAGAACGGCTTTCGGTTCCAAGAACTTCGACCGTGGGAAATGTTCGGTTGTGAATTTTTATTTTGCGTGTTGGACGGGTATGCGTATACTTTTTTAATCGCTAAATTTTCAAGTGGGAGAGACGATCAAACCGCTGAACTGAAATTTTCCCACGAAACGATCGGGGGAAAATGGTGGGCACGACCACATGTTGCAACCTCTCAATATTTTTTTTTTCTTTCGGTGAGGTTACCTTGCTTTTTCAGAAATCACGCGAGAAAGCGTAGCCACCTTGACTGGAGGTGGTGGGCAAGTTCTTGAAGCGAAGGACTTTCTGCTCAGTTTGTTCTTTCCGCGGCCAAATGCTGTTAGTCAATGGGCAAATAATCGAACTGGACGGCCATTGAGAGGTCAAAGGCTTCTTCTCGAAGGTCGACTAGATTTACCAATTAGTTCCCAGATTAGGTTGAGGAAGTCGCTGCGATGAAATATTCTGCATTTACATTTGGTAAAAAAAAAAAAAAATGAGGTGCAGTATTGTACTTCGTGCAGAAATCGGATCAAACAGGTACGATCCTGAAAGTGTGACTTGAAACCAGATAAGAGATACAAAACTCAAATCCTGGTTTTCGATCCTGCGAAGGATCAAGCGTATAACGAGATGAAGCATTTCTTCCGCTAATGTCTGCTGAATTTTTTCCTTATGCTGTCTCCTTAACGAGAATACAGAGAACACGATTTCCTCGAATTTCTTCTTCCGTCATGTTGTAAAGTTCTGACGTCCCCTCGTAGTACAGTAGTTGGTTCTTCGAGCGTGGAGTTCAATCTCTTTTAAATCTCATTCCAACACGTTTTCAAGAACTTCGCATCGGATTAAATTCAAAAATGGAAGTGATCATTATTGCCTAATCTGATGATGTGGCATTCACAACTATTTGACGTTTGATACAAAGTTATCCTGAAAGTGTTTATAGCTCAAAATGTCATACTTCGTGCGTCATTTTTATTGTTATGTAAAAATTTTAAAATGATCTTGTGATACTACGTTCGAGAACCCACGTTTAGGCATTATTCGAAACATATTCCGTTCCAAGTAATATTTCATGCTAAAGACACCCACGGTATTTTTTCTTGTGAAAGAATGTGATGCTGTTCAACCGTAGATCTGTCCTGTACCTCCTCTATTTAATTTTATTGTCTCTATTTTACCTTTTCTATGGAATAAAACGGTCTTTCGGCTAAATGAGGCTCAAACTTTAATTATTTAATGGGCATTCTAGAAAAGAAACGCGCACTTTTCAAACTTTGTGTTAGAGGGAACAAGTATGTAAGTAAACCCCTCCCGCGGGCAATTATGAACGCTTGCTGAACGATTGAATCCAATCTCATCACGAAATAATTTTTGGTTTGCTCGGGGATTCATGCATTTTACTTGGATCGTCCGGTTGTGGCTGGGCACCCCCTGCTGTCAAATAATAAGGGCAATGAGATGCTACGCACTAGATCAAATACTTTTCAAGTTGGTAAATTTGTTCTGAACAAATGATTGTGCAAGTTAGCGTGTAATGTACAGTATAATGAACCCAACGCGTTTTTCAAGTACAGTATAATTCAATTTAGTTTTTCGCCAGAAGGAATATTTTACTTCAGGACGAGAGTTTTAAAGAACGACTTGAAAATGTTACAAATGGAATCAAACAAAATGCGGTACAGGTCTCAGTGGGAGTTTCTTGTCCAGAAATTATCATCTGCTTATCGATGACTTAAGTTGCCGTTAATTATATGGTTCAAGCACTTCTTATGATGTATATCCCGCTGTGAGGGATCAAGTCCATTAACTGAGGTATCTTTGTACTGCGCGGACCAGGAAAAATCGGGGCGAAATTTTCTATTCATAAATTGTTCCGAAAATATCGCCATAGGCAAATTCGATGTAGTGAGTATTCCTCTGCCCCACGTGCCTACCTTCAGTTGTTTTATTTCATCTAATTTTCGATGACCTGCATCGCTGCGTTAGTCGACACATGTAACGTTATTACATGCGTCATGAGGTTCATGTAACGTTATTTAAAAATAAAAAGCCGGAAGAATCGTGAGAGCAATCAGCTGTGAGGCGAGTGTCTCGTTTGGAAGCCCACCCGGGACTCGCATCTAAGAGATACCGCGCCTAAACTGTTGCCCACGAGTTCAACGCTACACGGAGGCGGGATCAGCTGCTGTCGAGCGAAGTGCGAGTTTATTTCCACTCCTCTGTACTAGGTCTACGCGTTCGTATCGTTCTTTTTTTTCGATTCATAAAACAGGGTGTTTTGGATTCCTCGTGCCGGCTCCTCCTTGAAGTTGTCTGCCGCGCAAGTGTGGGGAGAAAAATAAAAATTGGTAATCAATTTTTTTCTGCACGTTGGAGTATTTGAAGCTTCCGCGTTGGCGATTCTGCATTGACCTTCATGCCCACCTTTGATTCGAGAATGGAATCCCAGATGATATGTCTCTTCGTACGCATTGAATGATTGGGTGTTAATGGGTCCGGGTGGAACTTGTATAAATTTAACGGTTCGGTTAGACATGATCTGGGAAGTTGCGCGGACCGATGAAGCGTGAAACTTGCACAGGGTTTTCCCCTGGATTTAATAAAGAGACTCCTAATTATTCCCCATTAACGATACTGATGGGTGGTTCGTTAAGCGCAATAATCTGTGTAAACAAGCTGAGTATGCATCAATAGGTCTTGTGAACCCGAAAAAATCCCCGGTTCCTAGTCCACCAGTAATCAAGTGCCTTTTCTCGATGAAATTCTGCGAACACTCGTAAATTTTGGTCCATATGCAAAATAGCGTTTCTTCTTGCCGGCTGCCGTAATGACCCTGGGTCTCTCACACTCTGAATGGAAGTTCAGCGTAGTACTACATTATCAAATGGGACTCTATTTTGGATAATTGATTGCGAAATGGACCATGGAATGCGTATAGACTATCCATTAGTGCGTAAAATTAGAATGAATTTTAGAATTAGGTCACGTGTTTTTGGAAACATATTTTCTTGTTTTATGCGGTTTTGTGTTGCCGTAGATTGTTTGTTACATGTACGATCTGTTCAAAATTGTGTTTCCCAGCTTTTCAACCTACACGTCAATAGGTTCTAATGCCTCTTTCATTTTAGTAAAAAAATCTTTTATTTTTTGGGAGCAGTCATGATTAACGAGAATCATACTAATTTTGTTCACTAGGTTTGTGAAAAAATTGCAAAAAACACTGTTTTGGTTCCCCGGGTAGTGTGAGTGGATGCTGAACGAAGAAACCATGGACGCAATATGAGTACTGTACCTCTTGTCAAAACCGTTCAGTTAAACGAATTTGTGTCCATCACTTGAAGGTAAAGATTGCGCACTGTAATTCATCGAACTATCCATTAAGTTATCCTACTGACTCGCAGCTTACAGTTTCGTATGAAAAATTCTACGATGCAGCGTTCGAGTTTTTTTTTTCACAATGAATAATAAATAATTTATATAATAATTTATATCATAATAATTCTCCATTTATAAATGTGTTCAAGATTTTTTCATCCCCTGAGGAGTTTCACGAGCCCCACCTGGTAGATTTTTGCGGAGAGAATGGATCCCACATGTGAGGTTTCGATTGCTGGGGCATTGAAGTCCAATTAGTTCTGCCGTTTTTGGCATTAATTGTTCGGTAGTTCTGTGCTGGCTTATTCCAGAGCAGCTGCATTATCTGCAGATGTTGATGCTCCGGGCAGCCTTCCTATGTGGTAGGTACCATGGAGATCTTAATGACTATTCTAAAATTTTCTGAAACCACTCACAAATCATCCTCTCAGCTGATTCCTCTTATCAATAATTTTGTTATGATCATCTGAATTTTATAAAATCTTGGTCAAAGTTCTACCAAAGAATCTGAATTTACCCTTGTTGAAGTATTTTTGGCGCTGGTAATTTTTGTTTGGCTCCATCTGAGGGGAACAATTTAAAAGTTAATAATTTTGAATAGTACGTGAAAATACACCTGAAGCTCACATCGTAGTACTGTACTGTATTTAGCATCCCGACTGATTTTCCGAAACGTTCGTAGTGCCCCTGTACAAAACAGTATGTGCCTAATTACAAGATTCATACCAACTGTAGAGCAGGAAATGACATTTTTGCCCATAGTGTTTTATTTGGTCTACATGTCTTCTGTTCAGTGAAATTTTCGTGTTTTCTTCGTTCTTAGCAAAAAAGCTTTCAGTGAACTGGTACTGGAAGTTGGAATGGGACGCAACTGGTTCCAAGACGCTGCTAAATTTGTCACATTATCCATGAAATTATTTCGCAAGATATACTTTTTTCCTTTTATTATTTAGTGTAATATTTTCTGCAAAAAATAGTTTCTGCAAAAGGTTTGCCACTTTTAATAGTAAAAATGCTGCCATATTTGGATTGCTGTGAAAAAAAAAAGTGAAGCAATGTTATTTTTGGACTACAGACTAGCGATACAATTCAGGAGGCCAGAAAAAAAAATCGTTGAAGAGAAAATTTCGTCTTGGAGAACCCCCATCGTGCCGAAGAGTAATTCGTTGTTCATAAACAAATTGTTGTAGAGTGAGTTAACCTGGTATCGATATTCGATCCCTGAAGTCAGCATTTCTCATGCAAGTCTGAAACGTACCCCGGATTTCCCCTGTCAAAATCAAAACGTTATTTGGCACTGTATATGGTATCTATTCTGGTCTTGATGAAAGGTTAAAATAAGTTCGAGAAAGTAATGATCAATTATAATTTTGATGGTCGCGATTTTTGGATCACATTGGAGGCAAGCTTATCTCACGCGGATCTTGTGCGAGAAACCCCTTGATTGATTGAGCCGAATTGTCAATTTATTGCTTCGCAAATGCGTTATGATTTCTGTGGAGAATATACGATTGTCCGTATGATGGGAACGTTTTGATATTTGATCATCACTAATGGCGATAATAACGCGTGGTGAGTTATATTCGACATTCGTGGTATCGGAGCGCACGACTGCAAGCTGAAAGAAACTTCCGTTGCCCGCGTGAAGTAATTGCGACCTTCTGTCTGTTCGACTTTTCCGATGCTCCAGTTTCTCTGGTCATGTGTCGGCGATCATGTGACTGTGAACGAGCGCAGCCGGTGGAATGCGGCTGTACGCGAGCCCGCGCTGAGCCGGCCTCGAGGAGCCCCCTGCTGGTCGTAGTAGAGTCTGATGTTTCGTCCCTCGTACGCCTCTCTCTCTCCCTCTCTTGACAAGCCGCGAGAAAAGCAGCCCGCCATGTGTGCTGTTCCCCGAGAGGGACTGAATCGTTGGAATTTCGGGAGGGTATGTCCGCGAGAAGACGGGGAAAACGAGCGCGGTGTCTGTTCCGCGAACTGTACGCGTGGCGGGTGCACACTGACTTGCAACGCCACCCCGCGGCGACAGCGTGCGTCGCACGGGCGGCACATCGGTACAAGAGAGAGAAGGGGAGAGACAAGAGCATTCATGAGCCGCGTGACGGACGCACTTGTGCAGCTGTGAGCCTGTGGCGCATCCGGTCCACGAAGACCGTCAGCGGAATTTTCCGCCCGCGTTTACATCTTCTCTCAGTTTGTTTGAAGGATAACTTGACATCGTCGAGAAGTTTCACATGACGCGGGTTACACAATTTTTTTTGCATGTCAGTCAGGAGTTGAGCCTGACCCGCATCAGGAATCATCCTGAAGCGGTGAGATACACCTGTTGACGCGATGGTTTGACGCTGCACCGCACCGCTTGGAAACCCAAGTGATTAAAATTGGACGTAATGCCCGATTATATTGAATCCGGGCTGTCGTCATGGACGAACGCAGATTCCTTGAAGCGATAAAAAGTAATTAAGAGTCCGAATGGTGTACTGAAATGTTCGGATCGTACATCAGAACTGATATCGGATGGATTCGAGAATGTACGGTATTTTGCTACTAAATTCATGTACATACCGGGTGTACAGTACTATGATGTACTGCGTAATTGAATCGATTCGTGTTGAGCACCGGGACAGCTTCGAAATTTTGACGAGACGTGATATCTTTTAACGCTGGACTACTCCGATCGAGCCGATCCTAATATCCGAAATTACTACTGTATATGAACAGCAGCCAGCGAATGTAGGACTGCTGCATCCTGATATGAGAGGTGAATATAAAAAAATAGAATGGATTAAATTACTGTTCAACGGGCTCAAGTGCTTGCTTCCGCTGGAAGAAAAATGCACATGTATGACACGGGTACAGTGAGGAAATGAGGCCCGCGCTTTGGGACGAGTTTGATCGCGTGCATACTGTATGTCTCCTGGTGCGAGAACGAGCGGGGCGAGGAATCCTCTACGCAGCAGCAGCAGCGATTGAAGGTACCGTGTGCTAGTCGACATAGCCCGTAGAAACCGCAGCTCCCGGTACAATTGGAAAAAGAATCCCTCCCTTCCGGAACACGGAAAATGTGGGAACGCACGCGTGCACATACATACATGCATACATACTGTTTATACATACATGCATCTGCCAGGAGATACCCCGATCCTGTACTCCCTGTGGTTTTTTTCTCTGTCGGGGATGGGAGGGGAGAGCTGTCACTCCCTCTCGATGTAATATCGATGTCTGGAATCCTCCTCTCCGGCAGACATATTTGAATTCCCTGGCTGGGCTCCGTGTTCCCGCGCGGGAACGAGGAGACGTTGCTCTGCGGCTCGCCGTGTATTCAGATACCACATGAATCGCCCGCCTTCTGCCTGTTTTTCCCGTATCCGTCTGGAAATTTAGCACTGTTGCTTTATCTCTTTTTTGATATTAAACTTTCCCAGTATTTGATTCGATATCATTAGCAAAAACCCTTGCTTGTGTTCGTTAACCTTGGGTTGCGAATACAAGCAGAGTTCAATCGCCCAGCTGTTTCGCGCCAACCGGGGCTAGTTTTTTGTGGAGGGAGCGGCGCGGGCTAGTATCGGTTGGTGGAGTGAAGGCTCCGCGCCCCGCTGCGATGAGGGGAGAGGCGTACGCAATTTTTTTTTTTAATCAATGCCGCGCGTAACGGAAGCTTGCTATCGAAAATCGCGGGTTACTGGGTAGTGGTGTGCGGGATGACGCGTTTGGCGCGAATTTTCTCGTGACGTGCACGTGCGTTTTTCATAATCTACGTGTGCTGACGCATTTCGACGGTGCCTACAGGTGGAAGTGGATCTGGAAGACCAGGACCTGCTCGATCCTTTCTGCGCGTATTTCATGGACGAGTTTACGCGACTTGCTGTCGTGAAGTGAGTGTTGTGAATCGCAGGCATGTCGGGATTATCGGACGAAGACAACGGCGATTGTGTGACGTGGGATTCCAAATTACCCGGGTACGTGGTGGTTTCATTATGAGGATGTAATTAGGAAATATGAGGCTTGATATATGGTTCAATCTTCGGCGTCTGCGTTCCTTCACTTAGCTATTACAGTATAATAATTTTGTGCCGTAAATGTGTGTAGGGGGAAGCTAGGCGGTGATTCGTCGGCCCGTTCGAGCAGCCCGAAAACCCAGATGGAGGAAGAGAAGCGGATGCGACGCGTAATAGCGAACTCCAACGAACGACGTCGGATGCAAAGCATCAACAATGGGTTCAATTCGTTGCGAAACTTGCTGCCGCATCAGGAAGGCGAGAAGTTGTCGAAGGTTCGTGAAAACTTTTACCCGGTTTTGTTCACCCATCCGTTCGAGCTGAGAATCCCTGAAAGTGGTGGGGGTGGATTTTGAATGCCCGAAGTTGTGTTATTGTCTGTCTTGTAAAGTTTTCTTTTCTTCCCGGGCATGGGAAAACCCGTTCTTCCTGTTTTCTCCTCGATTGTTCCGCTGCCCGAGGTCGTCATGGTAACCGGTCGCCTAAGAGCTCGTTCTACGCGTGTCATGTGGGCGCGTGCTGCTTCATCGTCACCTTGTGTTTAGTACGGCCACCCGTCTGGGGTCCCGCTGGCTGAGTGAGCAGCTGCGCTGAATCCTGGGGGAGGTTTTCGCGCGTCGGAGTGACGGGTGGTGTGTGTGCGACCCGCTTTGGAACCCTCCCCCCATCTGCTCAGGTGAACAGAAGTGGGGGGGTTGGAGGGTGAAGCGACGGGCTTTAAAGAAGGTTTTTACTGCTGCTTCGGGGTGACCCCCTTACTTCTCCGTCCAGCATCCTCTTGTTTGACGCTTCGAAATGGTTCTCCCGTTTCGTTGCCCGTCGTTGGTATGTTCTCTGCTCTAAATCAGCAGGCTCTTTTGCTCCTCGGGCTCCGTGTAAATGCCTGTAGAAATTACAATAGTGTCGCTCTTTCACCATCTGCATCACCATCGGATTATTTTAAAACCCATGACCGCTGGAAGTAGCCTTTTTTGCGGACCCAAGAAAATTAAGCAATTGTTAAAGATGTATTATTTTCTTAAAGTAGTTCAGGTGTACTCGAAATGAAGTTCAAGGGATCAGAAAAATTCTTCATAAGAGAACCCGAAGCAACCCCTGAAAAGAGTAAAAAACCTGGTGGGACCGAAGGAAAAATTCGTTTTACGTGGAAAACCCTTTTAGTCACCTGTATTCCGGGAACACATAGCTTTCTTTACTTCAGGGCGCTAACAACACCTGGGATGGCTATGTGTAGGATGGGTGCTACTTTAAAAATTGCGCTCGTGTTATTCCGCGTGCAAGTCGCGAGACTAATGTAGTGTATGCATAACACCTGGATTATTTGAAGTCACCTATTGAAGTCTCTTTCATTAACGAGCAATTCGCGTTCGAGAGGGGGAGGGGGAAGGTAGTTGTGGGGGACATAGGAGGCCTGTTGAGCGACCGTGAAGGCTCGCTGGAGTGTACCGGTGGCGTGACACTCGATAACCTCCTGGTGAGGGGGGCCTGTTGATGTAGAACGCTGGGGAGGGGAAGGGGCTTTTACTATAGCGTTATAAATGAATAAATGTATGTCCCGTTTTTTGTATCTCCAAAACCCTATCGATGCGTAGAAATCTATCGTGGGGACCTCTGCATTGCGGGATATTCCGTTTAGGGAAGGTGCCGCACAGGTGCGACATGCATGGGGCTTATGGTATGCGCAGAATTGAATTTTCTTGCAAGGGCTGTTGGTCGCAGAAACCGTGAGGAATGCGGAGGAAGGCGGTATGAGTGCGTTGAACTGAAGGCCGTTGTGCTTCGCCTCGCATTCCGTTCTCCTTTTCCCCCTGTCTGTGATGACCGGTACCGAAAAGTACTGCGCAGTACCTGTGTTTCACCGTACCTTTCCGTTGCTGACGTGTACATCTTACGCCTGCTGGCTGGTACTTACGGGGGATGTTTCGAAAGTTCGTTGCACAATGATGCGGACCTTTTTTCAACTGAATGAACCTTTACTTTGAGACATTTTTGATGAGGATATCTTACGTGAGATGATTATACGAGATTTTTTTTTATTTCTTTCTTGTGTGAAATTTATTTGGATCGGGCGACTGAAAGTTGAACTCTTGGACGTTTGTGTTGAAAGCTTTCACTAGGTCAAGGGGAGAATATTGTATTGACGAAGGTGCGTCTGAAAATGGTCTTAGCCGCGTTCACTTTCTGGCGGTTTTTTCGCGATTCCTCTTGCAGATTCTGTGATTGGGTTGATTCAAAAATCAAAACAGCTCGACGCCTGGTATAATTGCATCTTATGTTGATATAAAATGAACCCGCAGAAATTCGGGATCGAAACTTATCTTCGTTTTTGAAATTTTGCATTCAAATTCTCTTGGATTAAAGGATGTAAGGGACATGTAGAGGAAATTGCATTGTTTGAAGATTTTCTTCGGCTGTTAGACCTCCGAAGATTTCATAGGTCAACCTGTACGTCCAAAATCCGGGTCATTCGGTCCAAAAATGCGGACTATTTTTCTGAACCCCTTTTCTTCATTGAAAGATTTTATGCATATCCCGCCAAGTACTCAATTGCTTTTGATGGGATGCAGCTGGTATCTTGATACCTTTCTATTGTCGGGCATGGCTCCAGTGGGAATACAGGTGACTAAAAGGGTTTTCCACGTAAAACGAATTTTTCCGTCGGTCCCACCAGGTTTTTTACTCTTTTCAGGGGTTGCCTCGGGTTCTCTTATGAAGAATTTTTCTGATCCCTTTAACTTCATTTCGAGTACACCTGAACTACTTCAAGAAAAAAAGTACATCTTTAACATCTGCTTAATTTTCTTGGGTCCGCAAAAAAGGCTACTTCCAGCGGTCATGGGTTTTAAAATAATCCGATGGTGATGCAGATAGTGAAAGAGCGACACTAATGTAATTTCTACAGGCATTTACACGGAGCACGAGGAGCAAAAGAGCCTGCTGATTTAGAGCAGAGACCATCCCAACGACGGGCAATGAAACGGAAGAACCATTTCGAAGCGTCAAACAAGCATTCATAATCCACCCCCACCACTTCCACGTCCTTCCGCCGCCAGTGCCTACTGCACTCTCTCGCGCCAGACAGCCGACAGGAACGCAGATCGACCGGCCAGGGGAGTGAGGGAGCGAGTACACGGTACTGTCCCGAACGAGACAGACGCACCGCACCGCGAACTCCCACCAGAACCACCAGGAACCGGGGAAAATCGCTAAATTCCGCACATTCTTCTGATCTATTTTAGAAAGTCCGTCGCCCCGCACAGCCCCACACACCCGCGCTGTGAAGTTAGTACCCCGGACGGAGTTAAATTGGGTCACATCGTCTAGGCCCTAGGGCTTTCATGTCAATTGGAAAAAAAACAATACAGTATTCCCCCATAGTGAGCCTTGAAAATTCGGAAGAGGCATGAATTAAGAGCAACCTCATCCGCCTTTCGGATGTTTCCTGATTTCGATATTGATCTCAGACCAGATGATTCTTCCGCATTACATTCACGACTGATTCCAAGATTTCTTAGCTTCTCGAAATAAACAGACGACCGATCAGAAAGGTCACCCTTGAATCACCTTTCACGGGCAAGTAAGCCACTTACATTTTTATAAAAGTAGGCAAAACATATTGATCAAAATGTCTCTGAAACATCCAAACGAACCGAGGCTGTAAATTCACGTAAGCTCGAATTATCTGGAAAACCACGATTCAGTACTACTGAAATGTACCATGTGACAACATGCGTTTCGTCGTAACCCTGCTTTTTTCATAGGTTCATCAATAAAAAAGACAGCTGTTTTCATGCGCGTCCGTTCCATGGATCAAAATAGGTGCGCAACAGAAGGTCGTTGCAAATGAGTCACAAACCAGACGCAGTAAGCGTCTCCTGTTGCCAACAGACACAAATCATTACTATTTTACTCCGCAATTTCCTCTCCCGCGTTCGGCGGCAGGCAGCTGGTGGTGGTGTTGCTGCTGCTTTAAATGCCGTTACCATTCCAAAGGCGGGAGGGTGAAGCAGAGAAAAAAAAACTGAAGGAAGGCAGAAGAAGGAAGAGAAAAACAATTCATGTGATCATGAAGGGAGCGGAAGAGAATCAATGGAAAATGCAGACAGATGGCTGCGCCGCCGTCTGGGTCGCAGTCCCAGTCGACTTTTCCACGTCCTTCCGCCGCCAGTGCCTACTGCACTCTCTCGCGCCAGACAGCCGACAGGAACGCAGATCGACCGGCCAGGGGAGTGAGGGAGCGAGTACACGGTACTGTCCCGAACGAGACAGACGCACCGCTGGATTATTGTTACTGGACACTATTTTAAAACTCCCGAGACATTTCACGAGCTGCTGAAGGCTAGGTTTATGTTGAATCGACGGATATTCTTGAGTGAAGTTCTCTCGCCCCTCGAATGATCCATGTATTTTTTTTTACGGAGAATCTACTCCGTGACCTGTACTGGACTCATTTCGCAACGCCCCAGACAGAATTTCACGGTACTCAGCGGCGGGAAGGCCGTTGAGTTCGCGCCGGAGAAAAGGAATTGTTTCTCTCCTCTCCTTGCCTTCTTGCACAGGGTGAAGTGAGTCGTTCAATGACCCAAGGTCCGAGTCGGTGATGCTTGCGTTGCGTGGCTTCAGCTGAATGACCTGTGACGGAAGGGAAGTTGAACGACCCAACTCTGTTGCCGAGAGAAGGGAGGAATTCTCGAGCCGTCTCGGAAAATTTTGAAGGATTTATTTCTCACGGCGGGAACCGTCGCATGGCTTTGTTTTTGTTTTTGGCGTTCTTCTGCCGAACTCAAGATCAGGTCGCACGGATGCGGAAGTTTTGGCAGGTCCCTTACACGTGGGCTGATGTCTCACGTTGATTCCGGATTGTGACGGTTTCTCTGCAGAAATCCTGTTGTCAGTTTCCTCCAATTAGAACAACGACCCAAATTTGGGGTTTCTTCGCGGGATGCATACATTTTGGCTCGCTGTGTCTTGTTTGGAAAGGTTGTTAGATAACTTCCATTGCACGAAGAAGCTTTAATTTCTTCAGCTAGACTTGTTTAATGTAACGAAGGCTGTCGCGTCCGTGCATTCCGAAAATCGAGGTTTGGATGGTTTTGTATCAGGGCCTCGAGTCACTCATTTGGACCTCTGAGCTGACCTGGGTAACGGTGGGTAAAGTTAAATTAAGCTCAACCCTCGAGAGATCACTTCACATAATTGAATCGGCAGCCTAGGAGAAATTTCGGAAGCCTGCGTAGTACGTTACTTATGTGTACCTATTGAATGATGGCGCAACATAATCAAGAGTCAGAATTATCGTCACATTACAGTACTGTCGCAGTAGCTGCTGGATAACACATAATGGTTGTCGAATCGCACGGCGAGGCAACCAGATTCATTCTCAAAATCTCATGATTGGTTAGATCAGGGTTCGGTTTAAATGCGCCTGTTGACCCAAATCGATCAGAATGCGGGCCTTACTCAGGGAACATCTGATTATCACATGTTCCGATTACGACGGTGGGGGTTTTGTCTGTCACGTTTTGCAGAGCTTTCGGAGAAACCCGGGACTTCCGTCATGCGAAGCGTTGAGTCTTTTCCAATTTGTTCCGCGAATGCCGTATGTTGCAGTTTGTACCCATATCAGGTGCTGGCGCGCATTTTTGGGGTGGGGGCGGTAGTGGGTGCGTAATCGGTCAGATGCGTGTGAAACGGGGATTATCTCGAATTTGTCGGAGCTATTTTCGATGATTCAGACATGCTCGTGACGAGACCAGATGTGTCGGTCAGCCGTTCGGAATCCACGTCCGTTGGCGGGTGCAAAACTGGGCCTCCGAAAAAAAGCCAGACGGTGCGTCGCTTACCGCGTTGGGGGAGAGGAGAAAGAGCAAGGGAGAGAGAATATTGCGCAGTTTCCGGCCAGGAGCATTGGGTACGGCCGACACGAGCAAAACTCGCAGCAGCACCATCGCTGGAGGGTCCTTTTTTCTCCATTCCTATTTGGTCTCACCCCCGTGTTCATGGCATGCATGCATCGTTCTCTCTCTCCCTCCCTCGATCTGGACGCAGTGCACCGCTGTTGAGAGGAGCAGCAGCGCAGGAGAGACGGGGAGGGAGAGTGAAGATCGTTACGCCCCAGCAAGCGCCAGCTGGACGATGTGCTTGGGATTGCCAGCGTGGTAGAGAGACGGGAAACTTGGCGGCTGCACTGTTGGCAACGGCTGGATGCCAGGTTCTTTTCGTACATCTCTTCTGTCTCTCTTTCGGCGCCCGTTGCTATGTCTCTGCTGCTCGTGTGGTGCCAGCCGCTGACGCGCGGTAGAAAGCCCCAGCTGACGCATCGTAAAGTTGGCCTCCATGCCCATGGTCGTTCTCTCTTCTGCTGCATGCGGGACGGGACTAGTCTGTGTGTGTGGGGTAATCGGTGCGTGATTGGGCTGATGAATTGCCTCGATTTTCACATGCCTTACCGTCCCTGGTTCCGGTTTGAAGGATTGTTCAGTCGCCGGGTGGGATGCGGAAATCGTGAATCAACGTGCCAACAGCTGAGCTGTGCGTTGATGTCGATGGTTCGTTGGTAGGCGCGCGCCGCCTCGTAGCTCAAAACGGGACAGGGAACATCTCGTTCATCTTTTTCGGTCATGCTGGGAAATAATCCCATGATAAGGAATAGTTTCAACAAGATTTGTGAGTACAAGGACAAATTCTCCACTGGGTATTATAGGAATACCTGAAGACTAGGTGTGCTTCACAATGTGGATGTATGTACTGTATTCCCTTTCTTCATTACGATCCGACTTTTTGTTCCCTAGTTATAGGGGTAAGCATAATGTTGGAAGGGATCTTTTCAGACGCCGGGAGAGTTCCTTATGTTATGTTGGGGAAAATCTCTATTCATGCCTAATTCACGATATCCTCGCGATTTTGTTTAATTTTTCTTCTGTTGATTTTCGAAATTACATGCGTGGAGAGATGTAGGGCTTGTGAATGAAGCGAATCTTGTGATTTTTTCATAACGAATATGCGATGCTGCTCCGAGTACTGGCTTTGATGAGTTTGTCATGAACGAAAATTTCATGAGGGAAAGCGATGTCACGCGTTGTCGCGGCGTAATAAGACAAGGAAGAGAGGAAGACTATGCTTGCATTGCAGTCTTGCCTTCCGGGCTTCTTGACTCGACCGCCTTCTCGGCTCTGGTCTCAGCTGAGTGATCGTATCCCGGATGTGCTGAGTCATGTTTTCCTGCGCTTCTCGTCTATCTCTTTCCCAGGAGAATCTGGTTTTGTTCTCGCTCAGGATTCCCTATCTGACTGATAACGAGCAAGTTTCATCGGACGATGTTCGGGCGGAATAACATCGCGTGAAGGTGTGCCTGAAATTGTTAAGGGGAGAGTACTGAGTTCTACTAGGAGAAGTGTAGATAAATGAGTCTCTTGGCAGTTCGGTGGCGATAGGATTATTTGTCTTCTGCTGTCTGGGCGTGTCCTGTAGAAAAGTTGTCAGGCTTATGAGGTTATTTGTCTCGTTCCTGCCGGTGACCTGATGGAAGGGGACTGAATCAAGAAATGTATACAGTACTTTGCCTTCAACGTATGGTAGATTTAAATGACCGTCGTTTAAAGAAGCGTGCTGAATTGTATTCGACAAGAAGAAATGCGTCTTTTCATTCTCCATTTGTTTCATCTTTTAACTTCTTAAGAACAGCATCGTCAAGTAGCAGATTATCTGTGCTGTATTTTTTTTTTTTTTGAGAACGATTACTCGTAGTTTCCTGGAACTCGGGCAACGGCATTCCATCATGAGTATGATTTTACAGTACTGTATTTCTTTATGCGCATTCTATCGTGTTAGAAATACGGTATGGTACAGTACTTGAGCGTCAATTCGACCCTGCTTTGAAAGTCGTGCCCTATAGTCAAGGTCTTCATGACGTGTGTTAAATAATGAACTTCTGTGGTCATGAAGTCAAGTTGTAGGTGGAGGTATATCGTCGTCTGATATTAATTTTCGAAGATGTTAACAAGGAACTGCTTGATTTCATGTTTCTGAAGTACAGTACAATATTCGATCAAGGTTTGATGGCTTTCCGCACGGGCAAAACATTCCCAGAAAACTTCGTAATTGCCAATTTTGCTCTAAACTTTTGAAATTGCCAGTGACGTACAGTATCGTCATTTCGTAGCGTTTTCTCGGATGCTTCTCAAGGTTGTCGGAACGCTCCTCCCGGAAGAGGCAACGCGAGCATAGATGGGGTTAGAATGAGCCTGGTTTCCTGGAAGGCGCTTGGTGAATAGCGTCAGCCCGTATAACTTATTTCTTTTTCGCGAGCCGTTGCGAGCTGCACGGGGTCATTGATATCGGTTGCGCGTCCTCCTGAGCTTGGGAGCTTGACGCGTGTCAAGGGGAGGGACAGATGGCGAGTTGCATTCGTGGCTAGCGGGAAGGTGAGGCGCGGGTAGGGGAGTTCCGAGGCCGACATGTCTGGAGGGGGGGAGGGGGAGACCCTCTCCGCCATCTGGTGTGCAAGATGAAGACCCGACTGGTTACCAGCGCGGCACTCGAGTGTGGGGCGCGGAGAAACCTGACCCGCCAGGGTTGTCGCCGATTTCCCTTTTATGATTCACACACACTGGTCTTCCCCCCCCTCTCGAATAGCTTTCGCAGCAAGATTTATGAGAGCTGTTCTCTTTATGAGCACACTTGTTGATTTCTCTGTGTGAGGTCTCATTCGTTTCGAGAAGGTAGGATTATTATTCAATTGACGCGAGTTTATGTTAATCTTGTGAAGTTGTCTGGTTATTTCTTATTTCCGGGCAATTTGTCCGATGGATCTAATCATCGTTCGAGTAAGCTATGCGTGGCGTCAATAGTGAACTATTGCGAACTTCTTACGGTTTTCGTTCGGTATGAATAAGTCCGGAACAGGTATTATATTGAGGGAAGTACTGAATGGTCAGTGCACACGCGTTCATGAGGGACGTATCGTTGCTTAATTTTTCCCGGACGCTTATTGAAGCATCGTGCGACTTCGTTATTTGAATGAAAAGCCTATTGTGTGGTTGAAGGGGAAAACCACTCTCCACCCCGCGGAAAGGGAGAGAAGAATATCAAGCAAGTTGTTCGCCCGGTAGGGATAGAAAAACATCTCATGTGTATGTGGAAGCGGGACTGCAGTTATAAATCCGACAGTATCTGGCAACCTGTTTTCTCCCATCCCCCTGACGCCCGTTCAGCTTGGAGCGCGACCTCAATGCCTGTCCCTGACGGAAAATCTTCGCCTGAGTCATGCACGGATCGTGGCAATGCCTGGCGTTCTCTGTCCTGTCTGGCGCGTCTCTCCCCTATAATCAAGCTCCCTCCCCCTGCTTGCTGATGCGACTTCGTATACGCAATGGGAACGATACGAGATAGAGGGGTGTCCGCCGAACGTCTAGTTCCCGCGGGTGAGCGCGCACCTGAGAGTGGCGCCCCTTAGTTGAAAACGATTGTACTACGCGTGCCACGTCACGAGCGAGTAGTTCCTGAGTTGCGCGTGTTTTAATTTTATTTCTTGCTTTCTCTCTCCGCGCCCAGCAACGAAACGTGCAGGCTTTTTTCGCCTTGTTTTCTTAGCAGACTGGTTTTCTCCCCGGTTCATGATCGTTTGGGCGATGAAGAATTGCTTCTCCTCGCCCCTGGGATCTTCCCCAGCGGCTATAGCGTAATTCCGATGCTGGTGTATCGGAGGGAAAATACCGAACGTTGCACGCTGGTTGATGAGGGCCATTTCTCCCTCTCCAGCATACAATGACGGTGTGTGCCCCCTTCGGTTTTTCACGTCGCTCCGTAGTAGTGTTGGCCGCGAACGTCGTACAACGGGAGTGCTGCTGGCTCTCTGCTTCATTCATAGTTTCCAAGCGCGCGACTAGAACGATTTGCTCCCCTTCTCGGCCGACATGAAGTCGGTCGTCCTTTGAATCATCGATTTGCCCAATGATTTTGTTGAGTGTCGCGTCTATCTTCGCGTACCGAATCGAATGCGTTATTTTGTGAGAATGCATCGGGCGTTCGGTGACAATTAGGAGATCGGATGCATGATTTCTTAAGCTAACTTGTCAGACTTTCGGTCTGTGGACGAGTGGTGCTGTTACAGTAGTAACAATCGCAGTGTGACTAAGCTTAATTTCACCTGTGGATATAGTTTTCTTCATGTTATCTATCTAGTCCAATACTGCATATGGGATTCGTCATCATGGTTGAGGATCAAGAACTGAGAATCGACCCTCACGAGATAGGTTCATTTTTCACGTTTTGCTCAGGTATATTTTGAAACACTTCTTGGTTTCATATTTTTTTCTGAATTATGGATAGGGGATGGGACGCATTTATTCAATCGTGCAGGAAGGGAAACCCGGAAATGATTTGCGGGGTATTTTATTCAGGGATTCTGTTCGAACGGTAGCATGCTTATTGCGTCACATGATGTATTTAACGATTACCTACATTTTGTGAGATCCGTGATCGAAACTTCCATCTGACAGACGCAATAAGACTCCCGAAATTATTTTTGGTGAATTTGCGAGTGTTCTCTGACCGATGGCTTTATCGTTTTAGGCGGCGATACTGCAGTTGGCGGTGCAGTACATCTATCAACTGGAGCAGGAGAAGACTCAACTGCTGACGAGGAACTGCGAGTTGAAGCGACAGCTTGACCAGGCGCATTCCAAGGATCCCGTCAATGACGGATTGCACTCATCTGGGACTCCGTCGCCGTCAGTGGTGGTCAGCGTTCCGCAGTCGTCGAATGGCAGCGTGGGTACCAACGGCGGAACTTCAATTTCCGTCCCGGTTACAACCGTGAAGCGCGAGTACGCGAACCAGATGCACTTGCCGCCGATGAAGCGGAAGCGCGCGTATGCGCTGGCTGAGGCTGAAGCGGAAGCTGACGAAGGGGAGAAGCGTGTCCGGAATATTGCGACTGCCGTGGCGGCTGTGGGCAACTCAGCTGGGCTCATGCATCATCCCCCGTTGGAGCATAATTACCAGAGTATAGAGCAAGAGACGGAGACGACGGACGTGAAGCCGCCGCAGCAGAAGCATGTCATGGTCGGTGTGGGCTCCCTGTCACCCGCTTCCAACCAGGTGGCGGCTGTTTCCATGTCTCAGCATCAGGTTTACGTGCAGCCTCATCAGGCGCAGAATTCTCATCACTCTGGTGTCAATGGGGCTTCAGAAACGCTGCAACAGCAGGTGCGTGTTCGGTATCCTCGACGTGAATAAACGATTTGAATGGGATAGTCTGAATGTATGTCGAAATGCGGTACAGTACTTCCTTATGTACGGTTAAGATTGGTTAATTTCTCCGACGACCGCAATTTCTGTATGGAGTGCACATCCAAGATTCGAAACTTTCTGAATAACTTTCCAAATCACTGCATTTCATTGTTTTGACCGGTGTTGGCGTATTTCAAGAAGCTTGAATTATGTAATCGTATTATGCAATAACGGCTTGAAATCCAGAATGAACGGAAGATTCCTTTTTTGCGTTACATGATGTACATGTCGATTACCTACATTTTGTGATATCTGTGATCGAAACTTCTACTGACAGACGCAAAAAAGTTTCCGATGTAAAGCCGTTTTATTGGCCAAATTTTAACTTGATTGCCGATGGAAACCGATTTTTTGTGGAATGGCATTCAAGGCTCAAGAAGTTTGAAAACCCCATCACCGCGTTAAACCAAGTCGTGCGTTTCGTTTTCTAGATCTTTTATATTTTCTGGGAGACATGCTTTTTCCTGTGAGATGAACATTTTCTCATTCCTTTTTTGCGGGATCTTAAAACAATGGTAAACCGAGTGATCGGCTGTTGGGCGAATACATTTATGTGATACAATTGTGTATGGTTAATGAATCCCTTTTATTTTTAGTTGATGGCCCTCCAACGTGAATTGGATCAAGAACGAGGCTACAGAATTGCTTTGGAGGACAAGACGAGGTCCTTGGAGGCGAAGGTGCATTCAAATGTGCGAACGCACTCTCAGGGTGCATATCAGCAGCAGCATATTGTGCAGGCTGCTTCGATTACCCAAGCTGCTCCGGATTGCGCAGCCATCTCGGTGCAGACAACCAGATCTGTACCGTCATCGGTCCAGCAATCGCAGATGATGAATAACGTTGAAGTTGCTCAGTTGGTGGAAGCTCCTGTTGCGTACTCGAGGGTGCGGCTTGCGACACCGTCAAATGGAAATGTACAGCAAACAACATACCGTTTGGCGAAGGTACATCTACGTTTCGGAGTCAATATGAATATTTTTCGGCCTGATGTGTCATAGTGCATCTCTTCCTAAATTTCGAAGAGAGGTCTCAAACTCAGGCGAAATTGATCTCTTCTTCGAAGAAGTCTTGTCATAATGCCGCATTCTCGATTTTTTGGGACTGTTGGTCAACAGGCTTGATACATTTTGAATTACATTTCGCTAAATGCCGTTTTAGCTTCATGTTCAATTTATGTATTTACGTTATCCCCTCATAACGAAACTAATCCAATCCTGGATGCGTTTCTTTCTGTGAGATTTTTTGTGATTAGAAACACGATTTCCCTTGAATTTATATCGTGAATAATTCCTTTTGCATACGATCACCGAAGAAATTCAACTGTCCATTGATCCAGTATCCGGTTTAAAATCTTCGAATTCAAATTTATTCGTATGGAGTTGAAGTAATCCCGACAATTTCGTAAGAGTTACTTTCTATATTTCAGATGTCTATGGCAAGAGGAAAAATACCTCTTATCAGCTTTCCTGATTTATTCCAAATTCCTAAAATTTCGTTCTACTGGTGCATCGTTTAAATATGTCATGTAATCCATTTCTTTCCCATTTGAAAATTGGAATGCGTAATTTTTGTAGCTGGCGCCGTAACAACTCCGTCATTTCTTTGTAGACTTGAAAATTCTGTACATCACTTGGGTCTCCTGTGATGTCATCGTGTGTGATCTAAATTAGAGCTCGTCTTATTCACATTTTTCTGATATTTCGTAGGGAGAGAATGGTGAACAAGTTCTTCTGTTGATGGACGACGGCAGCTTGGGGCATTTGACACAGGCGACGCAAGCGATAACCGTTGATCAAGACCACCGTGTTTCACACCGGAATGGACAACAGCAACACCACATCCCAGTTCAGACTCATCACAGCGTTAGCCATCACCAAGAACTGCATCCGGGCCAAGTGCGTTTGCACGGTGACGCTGTCGTACGCGTCCAAATGCAGGATGCTTCGTCGGGCACCGAAGACACTCCTTCCATGCCCGGTACCGGGTTGACTGTGGGCAAAGGTGGCCTGCCGCCGGTGAACTTGGCTTTCACCCGAATGGGGAAAGGATCAGTGGCTCTCAACGGTATGCCAGTGGTTGCATTGCGCGGAGCCCAAGTATCCGTCGCGCAAGCATCGCCGTCGGATATGAGCCAGGAATCCGAAAGCTGCGCCCGTTTAGCCCCCCTACGTCTTCAGGAACCGCCCGTTTCACTAGCTGTGGCTCAGACGATGACTTCGGACAGTTCTATGTACATAACCTCCAATGATCATAAGTGAGTACTGTGCACCGAGCTGTACCGTATGAGGCACTGCGGAAAATTTTCTTCATGTCCGCATTTCCTGAGTAATCATATGTCGAGAACTCTTGTGATCTATGTCCAGAATTCTTTTACGCAATTTTGATTTTGATGAAGCATTACTTGAATCCAATTTTCGAAGAAAAGCGTAAGATCTGTTTGGTTCCTTCTCAACGGAAAATTCGATAATCAGCAGGATAAGCAAATTGGCGATAATTCAGACTTTTGTCGCTCTTTGTTTTCATTTTGCCGTAATTATTGAAGATGTGGGAAGTATGAGTTTTTTCGAATGTTTCAAATGTGGAATTGCCCAGCTCATTCTTAACCTAAATATTTTTTCTATTAATTTCAGAAGTTTTCCGTCGTCGCAAAAGAGCTTAGAAACCATTGTAGAAGCGATTCGCCACCTGGAAGGAGATCAAATGTTCGAGTCGATGGTGCAGACGCACTCGACAAAGCAGCCAGAGCCTGCTTACCATCACCACCACAATCACCATCCCGTTCACCATCACCACCTTCAGCAGCAGCGCATGGAGGAGTTCTGCGGAGACGACGAGGATCAGCCGTTGGCATTGACGATCGACGCCCCTGTTTCATCCGCGCCGTCACTCCGAGGGCGCGCGGGAGCAACGATGGTCAAATACGTGGACCAGTCGTCTGGGCAGCAAATGGATTCGTCTCACATGTGAACTTCGAGCTCCTAGGAGAGATTTTTTTCTCTCTCGTTCATTATTTTGTTGCTTTCGTGCGTCAAGGGGAATTGCTCTTGTTCGAAATTGACATTAATTTTTGGGAACGGAAACGCTTGGTTCTTCTCGCGTTCCAGATGGAAGCGAGCAGTGTTTGAGTGATGCGAGGAGCGTTTGTGAACGTCTTGAGGGTGAATTCTATGCATAAGCACGTATATGCGTGTGACCTCCAAATATTGTGAGCATATTGTGCCGTTGAGTTTTCAAACGGGGTCAATATTTCCTTTTTCTAAGCCCCATTCATAACTTCGAATGTGTACGCTTGAGATAAGTTAAGTAAAGACTTTGGAACGAGGTTAAATTTGAGTCACAATAAATTCTCTACTCTTCTATCCTCCAAATTGATGAATTCTCTGCCGAGTTGGATGCGTTAGTTTGTTCCGTATTTCATTCTGGAAGATTTTTTGAAAAAAATGTTGAATGCCAATGTTTGAAAACTGGTTGATTCCATCTGATGGGTGGTACGTTCGAAATTTCTCGGATCTCCACCTAACCTTATATGGATGAAACGTTTTTCTCCTGCACCCCACGAAGATTTTTAATGCTAATTTAACCCTTATTTTCCCACGAATGTACGATGCAAATTTTGCAACGAGGAGTCGTTTCACCTCTGAAGTGAGATCAAGTACGATTCGGCTGCGTTGGGAAGAAACTTCTTCTAGATGATATTGGATTGAAGTTGAACGCATGCTTCAGTTTCGTACACGAGCAGTTTCCCTAATGCTCGAATTGAGTGCAGGCTTTAACTTGCACGGTGCGCATTCATTTTAATCGTCCCACCCTTCGCTTGCGTGGGGTCTGTTCGGTCGAATGAACTAAGATTGATTTATCTCTCCCGAAACGCTTGTTTCGTTGAATTCCTTCACGTTCCTATGTGTTCGAATTTTATGAGTTCCTGGTCGGATCCAAGATTGATGAGCGAGTTTTTGTTTTCTTTCATAGAATGCACGTGTTTTTCTTTATTCTCCTGAAATACGTCGAGTATTAATTTGAGTGGCGCACTGTGCGTCTGGAATATTATTCCTTTTCGCGCGTTTGTCTCATTGTTGCTGAGAATCTCCTTATTTTTTTTCTTGAGATGTTCGGGCGCGCTGCTGTAGGAGTTAGCCTGCTGAATCTTTTCTTGAGTGATGTGTGTGTGGTTTGGGAAGAGAACGTGTGAAGTTCGGAAATGTTGGGAGGTTCCGCAATTCGGAATCGACGCTCGCCTACCAATTGCCCGTTGCCAACTGTGATACCGCCTTAAAGACCCAATGCTTGATCATCTCGAGCTTTTCGCGCTGTTCGTGTTTTTTATTACAACTGAGAGCTTCTTGAGAAGTGTCATCTTCGTTGTTGGTTTTTTAGGACTCTCGTGCCTGTTCGCAGGTTAAACGGAATAGGCTTCAACGGCTCTTGTGATTCGCTAATTTTTTTTTTTGCGCTTCGGCTTTGATTCTTCCGTTGGGTCCCTTTTCGAACAATTGTTGGGTTGGTGGGCGCGCGTCGGACGATTTTTTCTGAACGTGGAAAGGAACGAGGAGTTGCTCTTCTGAAAAGCCGGAGTTTCATTTCATCTGTTCGTTCCATTTGAAATTCTTGTAGGTTTTCTGGTAAGTTTTCGAATTCGAGCTGCTTTTTACTGCAAGTTCTGCGAAATGGAAAAGGTTGTCTGTTGATGAGTTGACTACAGTACCGGTATTCTGGATATAGGTTTGGCTGAGGCAAGTCCGATGCGGGGAAGTTGTTGATCATCGTCACTTTACCGCACTATATTCCCATTGAGAAAGTTCGATTAAGTTTTTGGAAGTCAAGTCACGGTGATCAATTTGCCTGGATTCGAGGTACAGTATTTCGTACCGACGTTTGCTTCAGAGTGCGTCACGAAGGCGGTTGGAATTGTCTCTCACGTGATCGCAAGTACCCGTAGTACAGTAACGAAGCTCGCCTGTCGGACATGTACTGTACTGAACTCCGAAACGAATTATATCGGACCTGGAAAAATGAAATCGAGGGTGGAAGCATTCTTACATCAGTAAGAGAACGTTCGAGCAGGACAGACGCGAAGATCGAAGACCAGGTCTGCGATTGGACTAGTGATCTCACGCAGATACCTTCTCGATTGATCACGGCGTTTTTTCATGCTCGTATCTTCTTGCTGGAAGCGATGTGGAGAACAATTAATTTGGAACTTTTCTTTTTTGTCTATGGCGACTCATTCTGAGGTACGTCTCATTTTTCGGTTCGTCGTCTGGATGATGAGTAAATCGATTCAATGATAGTATTGTATTACTGTATATTGCGCCATCTGTCTTCGGTTGTGGTTAATTGCTGCCAATAAAATGTAAGAGCTGAAGTGATCGCAATTATTTTTCCTCTGAAATAAGCAGAAGTGTGCGTGATGCATTTGATTAAATCTGCTGTAAATTGGGGGGATGAAAAATAAAATGTCTGTGTTTAAATGTATTACATGGTCAGGGAGTGAAAAAACATTTTCATGATCTAACGAACCAAGTTACACCAACATTTTGCTGGTACAACAGTCATACAATGAACCTGACGAATGTCTACCGGATCCTCCTTGATCATCAAATTAATAAGAAGTTGATTGAACTATCGAAATACTGTATATTGATGTCCGTCGAATCACTTTTGACGCAAATTTTGTCGTTCTGAAGTTCAATTCGTTTTGTGATTTTCAAGTAACGAAAACAATCGTGGGATCATCAGCTTAGAACCGCTGGATAATTGAGTTTCTTTTTAATTTTTCCTGAACCCGGGGTTTCTTCTGATTTCTGTGTTAATAGCTCCCGACTCGAAAATGAATATACAGTGTACTGTATGATATTTTTGATAAATTATGGTTGGTTTTCAGTGTGTTCGGACTTCGGAGGGAACGTTTCTGCAGGATTCTCGAGTTTTTTTTTTTTTTCGCGTGGGAAACGTTCATGAAAAAACATCCTTAAAAGAACATGAATCACATTACAGTTATTTTTATTCGGTTCTTGAGAAAAAAATCCTGACGTTCTTTGCCTACAGGATTCTGCGTCAAAAATAATCATGATCAACGCGTCAAAATGAGCGTACAGTATTTTCCGAGACATCCTAAGCTGATGTGCTATGATTATGAAACATAGGATACGGCGAAGGGTCTGAATCGTGGTACGGTATTCGAAGTACTGTACTGTACTGTGCAGGATTTCGACCCAGACGGTCGTGCGTACCGTATTTTTCTTGTAGCGTGTGAGTCGCGTTATTACGGCGGCGAAACAATGAAATTTTAATCACGGAGCGTCTCTCCTGCACTCGCCTATTGACTGGGGCCAGACGGCTGGCGCACTTTGGTGTTGTGACGAGCGTCCCAAAGCCAGACGGCGGCGGTTATGGTGTGCCAGGCTCCAGTCACTCCCTGGGCGGAAAAGGGTTTTAGTTGTGTTTAGCATGGAACCCCGTGAGCATAATCACCTGGACACGAAAGGATGAAATGGATACCAGCCAAAATTGATTTCATCATGGTTACTGCAAAGAAAATCCAACAGATTTTACAGCCATACTATCTTGTTATAACAAATGTCATTTTAACGAATAAGTGCTTACGACATAAGTTCTTCTTTATCAAGTTACGAGTTATCGGTCTTACAATCTGCTCAATGAAATATTGTTAAAACAAATGGTACTTCGATAAAGTAACCAGGGTCGTTTCCGAAACAACAACGTTGTAAAACGACATTTTACATGACTAACGTCTTGGTTAACAACTGCAGCTTAATCCAGCATTACGCTTGTTGGATTGATAGTAAGCTGAAATGGAGAAATAGTGTACATATCTGTTCTTCTGGGAAATTTCAAGTGTTTGCTCCCGAGAGTCTTTGCAAGCTGGAATCCCAGTTTTAATCTGATGAAAAAATCATAAGAAAAATGAAAAACCTAATGCAATTATGCTCTTGAATAATACTAGCCACCGCATCATACAAATCATGCTGTTGATTTGTTTAATGATAGACAGATGTTTTTTGTTTCAAACAAATCTGAAGGAGTGAAGGCAGAATTTGCTGATTGATTTTTTATGTGATAATAATTGAACTGGAATATAAAATAATTGAAAGAATGATCCAAACATTCCACGGGTTTGCTTAGAATGATCTCTGCATTGTCAATGAAACAAAACTGTATCCTGCTTTCAGCATGGCAGACAAACCACATTTATTACTGCAAAATGTATGAGCATATGTTACAGTAATCTGAGCCTACGTCCTTCATATAAAGATTGAATTTTATTTGTTGTTCTTAATTTTGGATGCGTGTGCACTGTAGTAAATAAAGAATGGAGTTAATAAAACTGTCATCATAATGTGAATTCAGGAAATATACAGTAGTTGATTCATTAATAGAAAAATCCACATTGTGATTGAAAGCACTGCATCTGTTTCAAGCTTGTAAGCTTGTGTATGCTGATGATTCTTATGCATGAATAAAAAAAATATTCAGAAAAATTCCTCAGTGCAGAAAAATTTACTTCAAAGTTCACAATGAAATAAAATATTGTGCATCATTGTCACGAGATTGGTGCCGATTTTCACCTAAGGGGACTCATGTATAATTTTCAACACTGATCTTATGATTCCCTTCAACAAATTTTCACTGACGTAATATCCTACTTTTCTGCCCTGCTGTTTCGGAAAAAATGAGCAAATGGTTCTCGCTAAAAAAATTAAATCGTTATTATTTTTAAGTTCCCCTGATTATTGTTGGATCAAGACTCAAAATGTACTGTATAGTGTAAAAAGCTTTTCAGCACATTTTTATGCTTTGTCTCAGGTGAAAGCTTACCTGTTCAATGCTCAATAGCCAGAATGTTAGACGAGTTACTTTATAACAATTTTGTTTACCATGAAGCTATTTCATTGGTCCCAGCAAAGGCTTTGTTGTTGCAACATTTTGCTGTAAAATGTACTGATTGGTCTTGGTTAACAACTGCAGCTTAATCCAGCATTACGCTTGTTGGATTGATAGTAAGCTGAAAGGGAGAATTAGTGTACATATCTGTTCTTCTGGGAAATTTCAAGTGTTTGCTCCCGAGAGTGTTTGCAAGCTGGAATCCTAGTTTTAATCTGATGAAAAAATCATAAGAAAAATGAAAAACCCAATGCAATTATGCTCTTGAATAATACTAGCTACCACATCATACAAATCATGCTGTTGATTTGTACTGTATACTGATAGACAGATGTTCTGTGTTTCAAACAAATCTGAAGGTGTGAAGGCAGAATTTGCTGATTGATTTTTTTATGTGATAATAATTGAACTGGAATAGAAAATAATTGAAAGAATGATCCAAACATTCCACGGGTTTGCTTAGAATGATCTCTGCATTTTCAATGAAACAAAACTGTATCCTGCTTTCAGCATGGCAGACAAACCACATTTATTACTGCAAAATGTATGAGCATATGTTACAGTAATCTGAGCCCACGTCCTTCATATAAAGATTGAATTTTATTTGTTGTTCTTAATTTTGGATGCGTGTGCACTGCAGTAAATAAAGAATGGAGTTAACAAAAATGTCACCATAATGTTAATTCAGGAAAGTACAGTAGTTGATTCATCAATAGAAAAATCCTCATTGTGATTGAAAGCACTGCATCTGTTTCAAGCTTGTAATCTTGTGTATGCTGATGATTCTTATGCATGAATAAAAAAAATATTCAGAAAAATTCCTCAGTGCAGAAAAATTTACTTCAAAGTGCACAATGAAATAAAATATTGTGCATCATTGTCACGAGATTGGTGCCGATTTTCACCTAAGGGGACTCATGCATAATTTTCAACACTGATCTTATGATTCCCTTCAACAAATTTTCACTGACGTAATATCCTACTTTTCTGCCCTGCTGTTTCGGAAAAAATGGTTCTCGCTAAAAAAAAATTAAATCGTTATTATTTTTAAGTTCCCCTGATTATTGTTGGATCAAGACTCAAAATGTACTGTATAGTGTAAAAAGCTTTTCAGCACATTTTTATGCTTTGTCTCAGGTGAAAGCTTACCAGGCATTATATATTTCCCCTCTGGGGTGAAGATTGTGTGGAACTGTTTTTGACATGTGCCTCCAAATGTTTCTTTTAAACGCCAGACCGAAAAATCTTTCATGAATTTTACATATTTCCCACTTGCAGATTAAAAGTGCTGTGGCCGTCAAAAGAAAAATAAACAAAAAATATTTGCAGTTAGATGCTTCGGCTTCAACAACATTTCGCAGTAATTTGAACTCATTTCATGGGAATCTTTTTATAGTCACGTTGTTATATGAACCAGGAAAAACTGTGAGGCTTCAGGAATTATCAGTTCAGTCTCATTTCCGTGCAACTCTCTCATGCATGCAGTCAGCACTGTGACTTCGAATTTTCTGCAAATTTCTCCCAGATTAGCACTGTCGAAAAATCAACGAACAAATAAAATATGTACTGCATTTGAATGAAGATGGACTACACTAAAATACTGTATTTTTGTTCAACGGTATACTGCATTAAACTTATTTTTAATGCCAGCTTAGTACGCATTCGCATTAATGTAAAATCAGTGTTCTCGCAACCACATGGTCGATGCAAACATTCTTACATCCTATTATTACTACAATACAGTATGTGCAATTTAAAGATAATCTATGGCTATTTCATAATAAATTAGGAAGAGTGACTGTAGCAAACAGCAGCGTTTTTCCTTGTAAGTTTCAGGACATTATCCGAGATTTTCAAAATGAAACAAGGGCCACCCACAAGCCCTTGACCGTTGGGCAGCGAAGCCAGGACGTACATTGCTGCATTTGCAAAAAAATTATTTGCAAGAAATGGAAATTTTGGTAAAAAATGTTTGCCCCCCAAGCCAAAGTTAGGGGGGAGAACATTTTCACCCAGGGCAAAGCTGAAGACAATTCCGGCATTTTCTCACGTCAGCACCTGCAGAAATTTCTCGCTGAAAGAAAGTAAGGAGGTCAATTTTTCCGCATCCCACTTGCATGTCTAATCTGGGAGGTCTGTGGAAACAGTAAAGTTTATCCCTTATGGTTGCCTCTTGCAAAAAAAATCATAACTTAGCCAGTTGGCCGTTGTGGTGACCTTTGGGTCAAACCAAAGTGGCCAGGCCGCAGCATACTGGGAAACCCCAGTGTGACAGAATAATTTGGTACCTTAATGTACTGCAATACTTGCACACTAACTGCTGTTAGATGGCAGCCATATTAATTGTATACTAGAGATTTTAATCTGTTCCCTTCAAGGGTTTTAACAAATCAGGTGTGCAGAAGAACAGAAGGATACAGATGTGTGTTGTAATCTTGTGACTGTGAAGGTTATCTTTATCAATTGTGTTTTGTGTGTGTGTGAGGAAGTGTGTGAATTTTTTGGGGTTAAAATTGGAATGCATTTTATCTTTTTCTTTTGGGATTTCATAAAAAAAAAAATCCCCAGCTGCACCCTGCAACTGATTCTGTGTTTTGTTTTTGAATTGTTGCCTCCTTTTGTGTGAACTTGACCCACTCCCAGCAGCTTTGCCCTGGAATAGCAGAATAACTGAAAGTGTAATTACCTCATGCCCAAGGGACGCATTTTGTGCTGCTACACCAGCACGCTGGAACGACCTGGTGTCGACTGGGATTCCAGACAGTACTCGTTCCGGTACTGGGGAAAGCGCGTTTCGGCCTCGCCTCGCTTGCCCGACTGTCTGGCGCGGGACTGATCGCCACTGTCTCGTTTCGAACGTCCGGCGACGTTTAATGACCGTGTTGCGGACGCGGCGCCCCACGGTGATGGAACTGCTTCTCTTTTTTCCGTCTTCCCATTTTTCTTCTCCTTCTGTTTCTTCCATTCCTATTTCTTTCTGCTTCTTCATCTCCTCTCCGTCATCCTGCCTGCTCTCTGCTTCTGCATCTTCTCCAGAAAGCCGGGTTTGCCGCCGTCTACTGCGAGGCCGCTGTTGGTCTAGGATTTTCTTCCGCGAAAGCGTTTTCTATATTTGGAAGATGGTCCCGTTGTCTTGTTTTGCGAAATATTGGGACCCGCGTTTCACCTCCGCCTAAGCCCCGAGTGTTTCCCGTACGTATCCCCTCCCTCGGGGGAATATTCGGGCCAGCTTGCTTCTGCATCAATACGTTTCTTGGGGACCTTGTAGAAATGTTGAACACAGATACACAGTATTTCCTCTGTGTATGAGTTGGCAAAGCACTGTTTCGAACAAGCGAATAGCCCATGCATGCAGTGTATGTCGAACGTTTGTCTCCCCGAAGAACGACTGACTTGCTGAATAAACTCACATTGCTCTCTATGAAAAGAGCACGAAAAACTAAGTGGTAGTGGTTCTTTGAGTATATACACATTTTAATTTGTAAGAAAGTGTTCGGGTTCAGGAGCAAGTTCATGATTTATGCACCGATGTTGTATCGAGGTTGTTCTCTTGTCATTTGAAACAATTTCGTTTTGTTTCAGTAATTTTGGCGATTAGAGAGAAGGGAAGACGTGACATGAGAGGATGGGCCTTGATGTTGAAGAGGTATTAGCTATATTCCAATAAACATAAACGCATTACGTAATTCTCCCGTCCCCCCTCAAATATTTATTGGAAAAACGCATCTTACATACCAAGTGTATACATGGGTGCTTATATTATTGTAGCAGAAGACAATTTGTTAAAAAAAAAGGTAATCTGAATTAAAAACAAATATACTTCAGAATGATTTTAGCGACTTTTCATAGCTCCTATCACCATCATTACTTCGTCAAGAAGACTTTTTGTCAGAAAATTAGAAATAAATATAATTAAGACGATTTGACAGAGAGGTTCAACTGTAATTAACTTCTGGCGAAATTCAGTATATTCACTTTTCGGAACTAAATAGTAAAAAAAATACTTTACACCGCACAACTCACTTGAAAAAATTTTTGTATTGAAAATATTTTTTATCTCTTGTCTTTTTATAGAAACTCTCTCGTGATGTTTAGTGCAGCATAATTCAAATTATTCGTACCCTTATTAAGGATGCATTTGATCACCTGAGCTGAAATTGAAATCCATTGAGAAAATGCGAATAGCCCATGCATGCAGTGTATGTCGAACGTTTGTCTCCCCGAAGAACGACTGACTTGCTGAATAAACTCACATTGCTCTCTATGAAAAGAGCACGAAAAACTAAGTGGTAGTGGTTCTTTGAATATATACACATTTTAATTTGTAAGAAAGTGTTCGGGTTCAGGAGCAAGTTCATGATTTATGCACCGATGTTGTATCGAGGTTCTTCTCTTGTCATTTGAAACAATTTCGGTTTGTTTCAGTAATTTTGGCGATTAGAGAGAAGGGAAGACGTGACACGAGAGGATGGGCCTTGATGTTGAAGAGGTATTAGCTATATTCCAAGAAACATAAACGCATTACGTAATTCTCCCGTCCCCCCTCAAATATTTATTGGAAAAACGCATCTTACATACCAAGTGTATGTATGGGTGCTTATATTATTGTAGCAGAAGAAAATTTGTTAAAAAAAAAGGTAATCTGAATTAAAAACAAATATACTTCAGAATGATTTTAGCGAATTTTCATAGCTCCTATCACCATCATTACTTCGTCAAGAAGACTTTTTGTCAGAAAATTAGAAATAAATATAATTAAGACGATTTGACTTAGAGAGGTTCAGCTGTAATTAACTTCTGGCGAAATTCAGTATATTCACTTTTCGGAACTAAATAGTAAAAAAAAATACTTTACACCGCACAACTCACTTGAAAAAATGTTTGTATTGAAAACATTTTTTTATCTCTTGTCTTTTTATAGAAACTCTCTCGTGATGTTTAGTGCAGCATAATTCAAATTATTCGTACCCTTATTAAGGATGCATTTGATCACCTGAGCTGAAATTGAAATCCATTGAGAAAAAAGAATGTTATTTGACAACTTCGGAATGCTCGCTTGATTCACGTACTATATTTTTTAAATGACAAATCTATCGTAATATCGGAGATTTCCTGGTGCGTCTATTGTCAAGTCAGGTCATTTGTGTTCTCCAGTTGAACAAAAGGTTTCTTGCAGCTTTCCATTATTTGCAGCATTTGAGTTTTCCTTCGATGTACAGCAGGACATCGTCATTATCCCGGATAATCAGAGTTTTATTTTAGTCTCACCAACAGGCGCACTTTTGCCTTATATCCATCAAGCGTGGGCTATAGAGGCGAGAAGAATGGTTTCTTTTGTTGCAGCTAATATTGATCGAGAAAAAAATCCTTTCAGAACTTTCCTCGTCTAGAAATCATCTGAACTGATCCCCGCGGCTGCTGGGGGGCGTCAATTAGTTTCTTCCCCACCTTCTCGAGAGAGAGAAAGAAAGAAAAAAAATGAGAAAGCTATGGGTCCATTAGGTCGGACCCCGCATCACCCACGCGTAATTCACGTCACCCCTCTCATTTCGGGTCCCGTCAAATTGATGCGCAAATCGAGAGGGGCGTAAAGGTTTAATGGGAAGTGCGGTTTCGATTGCTCTGGCAATCCCCCCAGACGTTGTTTATAGTGATGAGCAGTCGTCGTGAACAACGTAGCTCATGTAAAAAATTAAAAAAATGTATAAAAAAAAAACAAATGAATTGATCTTGAGCATGAGCATCAGCAGCCTTGTTTGGCCGCGAACTGCGCGTGCTGGCAATAAGCGCTATCCGCGTTATTTAGCTCAAGCCGTTCATTCGCGTGTCTCGCAGCCGTGAGATTACGTTGCGTCGACCCTTTTGTGTACTTTATTTCATCTTAACTTTGCTGTATTTTACATTTTTCTCTTCTTTTTTTTTGCTCTGCCATTATTTATATCCTGGAGCACCCTCTTGCGTTATTTCGCCTACCGCTAATTCTGACCCGGTGAAACCTGGCGAGAAGTAATCCAACTCGAATGCCGGGGCAATGCAGTAACTCACTCCCTGATGCTCGTATGCCCGCAGGCCATAAAATTTGAACTTCTCGGGGTTTGCTGTTTTCAATTTGGACCCAGGGTTGTTTGGAAGAATTGCATGCGCCAGGTTTATTTTTTTCCTTTTTTGGTGTTTTTCAGTTGTGGGTTCTTGGAACAGAGGTGACATATGCAGATTTCACAAACTTTTTCCGATGTAGATTGAATGATCGTTCGGTGGAATATTAAGTGGATGATGTGGAAGAAGGAATTTATTGACGTTATTATTGAACGTGTGAGAAGACAAATGGAAAACGAGGAAATTTAAAATCCAGTTATATGCAGTTAAAATAAACTTTCAGGGAACAGCATTTTTTCTCTCTAGAAAACATGGTTTACAGCAACGTGTTTCCATGATATTTTACAAATTAATCATGAAAAAGAGATTAAATCCTTCAACCCCGAGTTTATCTGGATACATCAACACACTTAAACAAATTTAACAACGTTTTTCAGCAGAACAGCGAAAATCTCTCACATGAGAAATAATCAACGAATTTTCTCCAATAATAATTAATGTGTTGATTCCCATTAAAGCAGTTGGACTTCTCGAAATAAAACTCAAAGGGACCCCAACATGTTTGTCACAGAGTTTTTCAGTTAGTAAAACTAGCGTTCATCAGTGGAAAAACATTTGGAACAAATCGTATGTGATCTTTTGGGACTCAAGCTGTTGGATGAACGAGTGAAAGGGATGATTTTTTTTCAATCAAGTGTGCCAAATTAGTCCCTCACTTACTTTTGAAACACATTTACTCGTTTACGATGTTTACACATTATAATAGATGTTAACGCATTTAATGCAGCTAGATTTTTATTGCAATCAGAATATTCATACCAAAGGCTTCAAGAAATCCGAGTCATCTCGGTTTGGTGGAAAGACTTCAAGTTAGGAAGATGTAGATCAGTGTTCCCCAACCTGTGGTCCGCGGACCGGCACCGGCCTGCAGAAGTTTTTTGCCGGTCCGCGTGAAATTTCACCAGACTGATGCATTTTTCGTAAGTAGCAATGAAGGCTGTTACAGATAGTATCTTTATCTCAAATTTTGACAAGAAAATGACAGTCGATATATTTTGGCTTTTCTCCTATGATACTTCAGACAAAATTTTACCTGATTTAATAAATTATTTTAATTTTTGAGTCTGAAAAAACTTCCTTCAAGCCCACCTTTTCATTTTTTGAAGACATTCCACTATAGCTGCTTCAATGGTTATCAAATTAATTTTTGCTCAAAAAATAGCAAAACCTGCCATTCCAGCTGTCTTTCAAGCAAAACCTATTCGAGCATGCAAACATTACATGCAATTTTTTTGGTCTTCAGAAATATTCATGAACAGGGCGCTGGTCCTCAGAAAATTGTTTGGAAATTTGCCAGTCCGCAAAAAAATTTATGGAAATTTGCCGGTCCGTGGAACCAAAAAGGTTGGGGAACACTGATCTAGATTGAACTGATCTGAAGGGAAATCATACGGGGAGAATAATGGAATCAGTAATTAAATACTGTACTGTACCTGATTTAAAATTGTTCATCTATGCTAAAAAATTTAAACAATTTAATTAAAGAACATCACGCTAGAGCCTTACAATCCAGGGTACACATAAGTACATAACGCAAGTGATACGGAAACGTTCCCCATTTTTTTCAAAAGTAGGTTTCAAATGAATAAGTAGTGCATATGCAGTATTAAATATACAGTATATGGAGGATGAGGGAGGTATTCCAAAAATATATCCTTTTTTGCATTAGAAAACACCTGAAGTTTAATTACTGGGGATGAAAGAAAAAGAAAAACCATACCCAGTACCGTAACTGCTGGTTGCCTAATTGTGCACCTCCAAAAAAAAAAATTAGAAGGATAAATCTTGAAACTTTTGAACTGATCCTACGCCAAGGCTTTTCAAGAAAGTATCATAAAACAGCCGTTAAAGAGAAACCGAAGCCCAGTTTATTTCGAGAACGTTTGGGCAGCTTATTAGGAAACGCTGTTGAAGTCATCATAACAAGGAACAGCGCACGTTCCGAATTTGCATGCAAACATAAAACCCTCAGCAGCAGCAGACGGCGACAGAGGGTGGGCTGTCATTGGGGAAATCCTGATATCGGTTTCGAAGCGGAGAGATATGTCTTCTTTATGTTACAGCCTATATTTATAACTTTTTCTTCTTTTTATTATTATTATTATTAAAGCGCCCTCGCCCGAGGTTTCCCAGCACTTGAAGCGGCTCTGGACTGAAATCAGTACTGAAACGCAGTTGCTTTGCAGACGAGCGTTTGTGCGATGCTCATTATACTCCACGAGCCTCGAGGGTCGGCCCAAAGAGGCTCGGGAGAAGTTTTTCACTCTCCGAACATGGAAGTGGGTTTGTACACTTCCCGAGAAACATTTCTCGTCAGCAGGTCTTCTTTGTCAACGAAAATCGTTTTCCGGGATTGGGATAGTCCAAGGCTTTTGTCCGTTTTCTCTTCGCTTTTTTTATATATTTATTTTAAAATCCTGCATTTGACACATGAGGCGTGTGTCGAATATGTGCAGGAGTATATTTTCCTCAGTACCAGAAACATCTAAATCTTCCTCTGCCGAATATTCAATTAATTTTACGTGATTTGCCATAAGTTGAGCGTACGATAAATGTACAGTACGAAAACATATCGTCGAAATCCCTTCTGATCGTCTGCCGAAGCTGCATTCAAATTGATCAAAATAAGTCTATTTATCCTATACAATATTGTATATAGTACTGTATTATACGCATACGATAGTTTGATATTGAGATTG
Organism: Notodromas monacha; assembly: GCA_905338405.1. Lineage (NCBI taxonomy): Eukaryota > Metazoa > Arthropoda > Ostracoda > Podocopida > Cyprididae > Notodromas > Notodromas monacha. Next base: position 6,521 of record CAJPEX010000239.1, on the reverse strand, counting down.
TATTTCGTATTTGTAGCGCAGAATTCCGAATCAGCGAACTGTGCTATTAATTTGCAAAGCTCGATGAAGCGCTGCTCATAAACTCAAGATCGAGCAATTTGTATATGAGCGTGATCTACAATTTTTCTAAGAAAACCGGGAAAGATCTTCCTTGATTGCCAGCAATTCCATCAATAAATTCTTGGGAATCTGAAGTAGCTTAGAAGAGTTAGAACTTATTTATCGTTATGGTGTCTGTCAGGGACCGTAAGGTGTCGCCCTTTACGCTCCAATCACTGCTACACCTGAAAATGCCACAAACACAGAAATCATTAATATTTCACAACCCTGTTTCCGACCACAAGAACTCACCTCAACTCGACCTTGGAAACCAGTTTTCCAGTACTGGTCCCGGAACTC
>CAJPEX010000238.1:98689-134883 GCA_905338405.1 Notodromas monacha | reverse complement strand
TAGCCAGGTGCTTGGACTGGGTCAGGAAGAAATCAGGTGATTTCTTCCTGGCTCAGGATTAGCCAATTCAGGAAAAATTGAGGAAGTGATGACCACTTCTTGTCCTTGAGTGAGGCTCAGTGAGTCTTGCAAAAACAGGATTTTTGCCAGGCTCACTGGCCTCAGAGATATAACAAGTTTTTTGGGTCCAGTTGCAACCGGATGCTGGAGCTGGCAACGCAACAGTATTCGCTGTAGATGTTCCACTTTTTGTTTTTCCTGCTTAATTGTTTGCATAACTTTTCTTAAAATATCTATTTTCATTCCAGGCGTGATTCAGTCCCTGGATCTGCAGGAAGTACTCACGGTAATTTATCGAGCATGCAGGATTATGAGAAATTCGATTTGGATCTTCAGGACATCATGGATACCGTGGGGAATAACGGAGGTCTGGAGCAAGTGCAAAATTTCAACGGAGCTCAAATAATTGCGAATGTGCCGCAGAATGATCCTAATAGCGAGAGCCAGGTAATAAGGAAAAAATCCGAACCAGTGCAAAGTTTTTTCTTCCTTTGAATGTCTATATTTCTTGTAAGCTTATCATTGCTCAATTCACGAAAAATAATGAAGAACGGAAAGCGTATGCAATCTGACAAAAGTTTGGTTTGGACGATTTCGTCGTCGGAATTCTCATAGATTTTCATCGCAAGAAATGTTGTGGTCGGTGAAAGTTGTTCTCCGTGATGATTATCTTTCAATCGAGAATGGGGATTGTCTAGCTTTCCTGCTGTACTTTAATCCCACAGTAATGATACTCAGGTCCAAAACTGAAAAACCCCGAAATAGATGCCTTTGCACAGATCCGGATTCATATTGCAAAAAAAAAACAGCTAGAATATCGTGATAATTAAATTGAAGAATCCTGCTGATGGCATATACGAGAAGCAAAATGCTTGAAACATTTTTCGTCAAAAAAGTATTTTCCAAATTATTTTAAAATTTTCCAGACCATCCTTCAAACTTGTCCCGTCCTTGTTTCGAGTTTATGTCTTATATTGAAGCATCACTTCCATATTTGAATAATCTTTATTCAAAGAAACACGTTTTTTTTTAAAGTTGATCTCCGTGCAAGTGGCTCATCGAAATTTTTGACTTGAGGATTTTTTGAGTTTAAGAAACTAAACTTTTTTGTTGGTAAAACTTGAAGAATAAAAGGAAGGTGAAATTGGTGATTGTCTGGACTTTAACCATTTCAAACAAAAAAATTTTGACTCGAGGTATGGATGCTATTACCCAATTATGATAGTCACTCACTTTATTTTTGAAAAAGTAACACGTAATTTTTCATGGCGTTTCTATTTCCTGTTTCTCCAGGATAATAACTCAACAGCCGCCAGAATTTTCACCTTGAGAGATTTTAGAGAGAAAGTCTTTGATTTGAAGACTTATACACTAATATGTAAAACCTTTTTCTCTCGCGGTAATTTAGCCAGTGGCGAAACAAAAAATTGACACGAAGACATCTTCGACTTCGAGAGGTTCAGCTGTATTAAATATCAAGCCTTTGCTGCTCTGTTTGACAATTATTTTCGTCGGGATTTCCTCAATTTAATCGTCTTTTTATTTCGTAAATGCAGGTTGTTTTGGGGAATTTGGCGCCTTTTCGACCAATGAATGCCTTGCAAGGCCTGTCTTCTACCTTCTACGACAATTTACCTCAAATCCAGATGCCAAGTATGTCGCAAAGTTTGCAGTCTCTGGGGAACATTCTTCGATTCCCCATACGAGTCGTCAATGGCTGGCGGAATCAGCAAAACTGAGACATTTGTTGCAGTTTTTTTTTCATCATCATACAATTTACGAGGTGGATTGAATTGAAAAAGAATTTGTATTTTAAAGGTACTGTATTTATATTTTGAAGCGATCCTGATGATGATTGGTCTCATCGGTTTTGGGTTCATCGAAGATAAGGGTTCAGCAGAACTGAGACTTTTTTGCAGCTTCGTTTTTCTTCAAATCATTGTTCATCAATTCATTGTTTTTTATCAAGTTGATTGAATTCGATACGAAATATTACAAAAAAAATCTACATTGTATTTATATTTTGAAGTTAGCCTGATGATGATTGGCCTCGGCTTCGGATTCATAAAAATAAGGAGTTCTGCATGATCTGCGAAGCCTGATATATTGGGCTACTTGAAATGCGATGATTGCCAAAATTTGTTATCTTGATTCAAATGTTGTTGATGGAATCCATTGTTCATTGTTGCCCGACTTGTTGACCTATGTTTTGAGGGCGGATAATGAAAAGAAACACAACTGAATACAGTTATTGCCTTTCTTTTCTGCTAGTCAACAAAAATATGATTTTGCTGGAATTTATGGTATGTGATCAGGGATCAGGCATCTACTGAAGCAGTGTTCCCCAACGTTTATGGGGCTGTGGACAGGCAAATCTCCATGAAATTTTTTGCGGACTGGCAAATTTCCACAAAAAAAAAAAAACAAATTCAGCAGATCGACCGGCAAGGTTTTATAAAATTTTTGCAGATTCAAAAATTCTGGTTGAAAGACTTTATGGCAGGCCTTTTTTCAATTTTGAGTTACAATTACAATTCTGTACATGATTCAGGGTATAAAAACTGTTATCCTATTTGTTGTGCGAGAAGCATTTGGATATAACTAAAATAAAAAAAAAAATGTGGAAATGAGACATTGGATGAGCGAATGAATGAAACTGAGACTATATACCCGAAAGGGCATAAAGCAGACTTGTAATATAATTTGACAAGCCCAGTGAAAATGATCTTATGCAAACCCCGGACCCTTTACAAGTACCTCTGTGAATACCTGCTGGGCATCTTTGCTGATCTGATGTGTCGTTATTCACGCAATAGAAAATTACACACATGCAGTGCAGGATGCAGACACACAGGAATTACAAACAATAGAGTATGGAGACCAGCAGAGATGCACACATAATTAGCTCTTGACTGTATATGTCCAAATGTCTGCTTGATAATTGGATTTCCCATCATGGACTCCAATGGGAAAATATTCCATTGTTTCGTCTGCTTGTGTAAAAAATTGGGAAAAATCTTTCGAAATTTTAAATTCAGTGTTTTTCAGCTTCAGGGGTATCAAATAACTGGGTGCAATAAAAACACGAACACCCTATGACATGAAATGAAGCCAAAAAATAATAAAAAGCACAAATACTGCGCACAGGCACAGCTGATAGGAAAACATTTAAAAAATAAGAACAAAAACCAGCCTGATGCTTTAAATGGTGAAGTAAATTAATAATAAGATGTATTTTGCATTTTTGTCAGTATAAAAAGCCGACGAGTTGGTTGAACGGACCTCTGATGGAAGTCAGTTAGCCTCAAACCCCATTCAGCTTTTTCTCTAGAACATAGATGTCGCCGTGCTGCACCGTCACGCTGTATGTCATCATTCAGCTCGTTCTCAAGATTTTAAACAACTACCACTCTACGATTCCGACTTCATAATTTTACAGCAGTCTATCATTCACAGAATAAACTCGGGGGAGTTTAAAGAAGAAATAATCATTACGGATTAAAAATCAGTCAATGTATATTAAATCATGTACAAGTACTGTACAGTATTCCCCTTTGCAGCAGCTACGATAGAGTATTTCCTCATCAAGTCTTGTTTGACTCCCGCTGATTATCGTTTTCCGGGGCAATTCAAGTAGCAATTATGGTACTGTGGAAGGTGATTTGATGAGAAAACCAACCCTCATGAATTTATCAAGGGGTGACTCCACGAGACTTGATCGTTCAACTCCTGAATATATAGTCGAAGAGTGTGTCTTTAGATTGTACGCTATTATCATCAATCGTTCAATATCGTCCATCGCTGAAAGTAATCAATAGTTTTTCTACTGCGATGTACTCATGCCTTCAGTCTTCCGTCCGACTTCGGAGTCGTTTCGATGGAATATTTATGAAAGTGTTGAGTACAACGAGTGGTTTTTAAAATTGTACAGTGGCAAATATTTGAGTTTGTTATGACTGATACACGATTTAGATGAATCTAAAACTACGACATACTGGGAATCACTCTTTCAAAAGGTCTCAGATTAAATTATTTTGCTTATATCCCAAAATAAACGCAACTCATCCTCATCATCAACTTAAGCAAATTTTACCCCGACAGGAATATACTTTGGAATGAAGTGATCTTTTGGATTTTTTTAAAGGCTTTTCATTACCTTATTACTGTATAGACCTTTATCATAACAATAAACACAGTACTGTTTTAAAATCATGTGTTTTATCATGGGTCTGTCATTGATACTCATTGGCCTAGAAATCAGAAGTTGAAGACAACTTCTAGTGTTCTGTGGATGAGTTCATGAAAGTTGGAGAAAGGAAGTTTTTATTATTGATGCCTTACCAATGTTTCAGTTGATATATGGATTAACACACAATTTACATTTAGCTTCATGTTATGAGCTAAAGCGCAGTTCTTGAAAAATAAAATTTTAAAAATCCAAAAATAGAATGCAGTAACACTAATGAAGGATAAAGTGTCAAAGTAGTGTTTCGCTAGTCTCATTCTTCAACATTGTGAAATCTTTAATTTGATACAGTACATTTGTACATATATGCGTATATTTTCATGATCATTCAAAGCTTCATCATTGCTGCGTCGGGATGAATGATGTACAGTTGGACCTTCATAACCAAAACTTGTATCAGGTGAAAAAATTCCTAATAAGTGTTGAATTTTTTTCTGTCCTTATCTGCTACAGAATTAAGTATACCAATGTATTATAGACCTCACTGCATAACTCCAATACGAGGACTTTCCTCTTTAAAACACCTATAAATTAAGTTTTGGCAGGTACGTTTGTGCTATTATTCTTGGGACCCATCAGGAAGGAGAATAAGAGCACTGCAAATTCAATTTCATGCCTTCCAAAAGAAATTGAGAGACTAAATAAGAAAATTTGCACTTGCCTCAGAGTTCTGCATCATTTCAACTCATTTAACCGTGCGTTTTATATCCAGAATATCACCGACTTTAACTTAATGTGATACTTTACGCTTTTTTTCAGCGAAATTTCTAGTTTCCCAACCTCAAAACCCCTTGGTTCTTCTCCAGATCTAAACTTCATTTGAGAGGTTTGACTGCGTATCGTCAGGAAAACAAGTTTGACTTCTTGAAATATTAGCATGACAATATATTTCTTCACAAACAAGATGCGCAGGAATCGATTTCAACAATTTCGAAAAAAAAGTACGAGTACACGAAAAAAACACATATTGCAGCGAAATCATTATTGATGAAAACCGGTGAAATATGCGCACAGCAATAACCGAAAAAAAACTCGAATATACGAAGAGAATTCATCATCCTTCCTTGCTTGTTTTTCTTTTTTCTTTTTTCTCTTCAGCAGCACAAGGAAATTTCTCGGATCGTCGCAGCGGGGAAACATTAACTGAAATCTGCAGAGGCGGCCATGATGTAGCAGAGCTGAGACCCATCACGGAAAATTCTCTCAGCACTGCCAACATCTTGCCTGCTCAAACAGCCCCGAATCGAATCCAAGAAATACAGCCAAGCAACAGCAGCAGCAGCAGCAGCACAGCAGAAATGTTTCCTATACTGTATATGCATCAGTGCCAATTTCGAATAACACAAAAGAGAAGATTAAGTAAGGTTTTATAAATCAGAAAACGATGACACAATATAAAGCACCGATCGCTTCCAGAGCAGAACTCGAAATCAGCGCCGATCCGCCGATCCACTCAGCCCTAACCTGTCGTCGACGTCGACGTCGTCGTCGTCGTCAATCCTCCCCCCCCTCTCTCTCTCTCTCCCGATCGACACACGTCATTCTCTTTCTCTCTCTCTCCTGTTTTCATATCCCAGCAGTGTCGACAATGTATAGTTCTCCCCCAATCATCGACACCCTGTTTGGCTTTCGTGATATAAAAAAATAAACTCAGAAAGAGAATATGAACCGATGGGAGAGAGAGAGAGAGAGAGGGGGGAATGACTTTTCGACTGCGCGCAAACAAATTCGCTCGGCGACTGAAATCCGACTCGGGTTTCTTCTTCTTCCTCCTCCTCCTCCTCCTCCTTTCTGACACGTCTCACTATATGAAAATTTAGAGAGAGAGAAAAACATGAGCAGGAGATTTGCTGGGAAAATATGAAATATTGAGTCCAAGGAGCGCTTTTATATCATGGAAAAGAGCGAGAGAGAGACCGACGTTATATATATATATATTTTTTTTTTTTCTGACGCTCTCTGCAGCATGGGAACGAGATTAAAGCAGAGTCGCAGATTTGCGTGGGGGAAAGGAAACAGGATTGGAGAGAATTGCTGATATCAGGGACTGATTTCTGCTGCTATATGGTAAACTCTGTCAGCCTTCCTGCTGTCATGGGACTGTTTTTTTTTCATGCTGGCTGCAGCAGGAAGTTGTTTATTGTTTTTTTCAATTTTTTTTTCAACAATCGAACCAACGTTTTTTTTTTACGGAAAGGTCAATTTTCATGAAAACTAAGATATAATCTGAAAAATTGTCATTATCAAGAAGCACTAAATTTTAATTTTGTTGGCAGAGGCATCATTCCTGTAATCCTGATATAATCGGTGCGCAATTAAAAAAAAGCTTGCATCTTGTGAAATAAATTGTTGTACACTTGAAACTTTCTAGTGAGTCTATATCTGCCCTTCCCAAGTCAAAAACCTGCATCGTTTTAATTGATCAATAATTTATTTATCGTGAAGTTCTGCTTCTGCCTCGTTTTTCATAATACTGCGGGGTTAATTCATTCCTATCGTCCGTCGAAAATCCAGACAAATGTAGATTCCAGTGGCAGCATTATTCGATAGTTTTGAAATTAAGCTTTCGTTTATATTGGTTCGACTTTATTATTTTAAAATTCTCATCGGCATTTAGAATGATTTTAATTGTTAGAATATTTCTGACACATAAATGCGATTTTAATCTTTTTTTACTATGGGATGGATAACCTTAGATTTTCTCCTAGGTCCACTTGTACACCAAAACCTATTGAGAAAAAGAAATCGTATAACGCGAGTCTTATTGTGAACTACTTAATTTGCATGCTTATAATATGAAAACACTTCATGATCAGTGTTCTTCAAAAATTTGGGGAAAATTGAAGATGGGGCTCCTTAACACTGGGTTTCCCTTACAAAAAGGGGTTCCGTGGTACAGTAACCTGACGTCACAGGTATAGGGGCTATTGTCCCTTACGTAGGGGTTTGGTCTGTATAAAGCTCACTGGGACCCTAGAGCAGAGGGTTCTCCACTCAAAGGTTACCGGACAGAGTGATTCTTTGTCACAGAGGTTCTCCGACAAAGGGTCACCTTGCTCATACATGGGTTTGCAAGCTGACACATGGGTTCCTAGACTCGAGAAAGGGTTGCGTTAATACTGTATTATTTTAATGAACACTAATTTTTCAATCATACTTTATTTTTTCATTGATCATACCTTGTACTTAAATGATTTCAAATAAGATATTTTGATGATTTATGTATTCTACATTGTGTGAGGAATTACCAATTGAGTCAGACTTTGAGTCATGTTTTTGACACAATTTATTGACCATCCGCAAAGTTCAAAAACTTTGTGGATTATATTTCTGAAAGGGGCACGCCAATGTGGATTGGTATGCCAAAAGACAAATGGCAAAGCCAGCTTGCAGCAATTAAGTCGCCAAGGAGATAGCCCCCCCCCACCCAAAATGGTAGGGGTTCCCTGGTTTTATGAGGGACCAAATTACCCCAAAATATGGGGAACTCAATGCTTGCTGCGCATGCATTGCTAAAAACAAGGACATAAATGACCTGTGCTGAATTTGCCTGAAAGGAGCAGATTCCTTTCTCACAAGTTTTTTTACTTATTCCTATTTCCTCCCAAAAATCCAAATTTTTGGGAACAAGTGTTTTCTTTGCCATGTCCCAATAAATTGGCCCCTTGACAGTTGTGCCAAATTTACTGGGATCTGGCAGAAGTCCTTACGCTAAAATTAGAAAAAAATGATACCCTACCTATTGGAATCTAAAAGAGGATCCAGGTGAACATGTGGTTTTGGATAACTCTTTTTCTTTAGCATATTGCGCTCAGAATAACACTTGATGAATTAATTGCATGCATATAATACGAAAACACTTCATGATCAGTATTCTTCAAAATTTTGAGGAAAACTGAAGATGGGGCTCCTTAACACTGGGTTTCCCTTACAAAAAGGGGTTCCGTGGTACAGTAACCTGACGTCACAGGTATAGGGGCTATCGTCCCTGACGTAGGGGTTTGGTTATAAAGCTCACTGCGACCTTAAAGCAGAGGGTTCTCCACTCAAAGGTTACCGGACAGAGTGGTTCTTTGTCACAGAGGTTCTCTGACAAAGGGTCCCCTTGCTCATACATGGGTTTGCAAGCTGACACATGGGTTCCTAGACTCGAGAAAGGGTTGCGTTAATACTGTATTATTTTAATGAACGCTAATTTTTCAATCATACTTTATTTTTTCCTTGATCATACCTTGTACTTAAATGATTTCCAATAAGATGTTTTGATGATTTATGTATTTCTACATTGTGTGAGGAATTGCCAACTGAGTCAGACTTCATGTCATGCTTTTGACAGGATTTATTGACCATACCCAAAGTTTGAAAACTTTGGGGATTATATTACTGAAAGGGGCACACCAATGTGGATTGGCATGCCAAAAGACAAATGGCAAAGCCAGCTGACAGCAATTAAGCCGCCAAGGAGATAGCCCCCCCCCCCACCCAAAATGGTAGGGGTTCCTGGTTTTATGAGGGACCAAATTACCCCAAAATATGGGGAACTCAATGCTTTCTGCGCATGCATTGCTAAAAACAAGGACATAAATGACCTGTGCTGAATTTGCCTGAAAGGAGCAGATTCCTTTTATTCTCACAGGTTTTTTTTTTACTTATTCCTATTTCCTCCCAAAAATCCAAATTTTTGGGAACAAGTGTTTTCTTTGCCATGTCCCAATAAATTGGCCCCTTGACAGTTGTGCCAAATTTACTGGGATCTGGCAGAAGTCCTTGATGTTGCTGACAATGGACCTTATTGGACACAAACAAAGAATGGAAACAGCATAAAAGGCAAGCTTGCCAGCAGGATCATCATCAGTTGTATCTGACTTTGTTGCTGCAAAAGCTCTGTGTGAAATTCTTGGCAATTTTTGAATTCTTACAAATACTTGTTGAACAATCATTCAATGCAAAAATCTTATATCTTTTGAGCACTGTGCAAAAGTGTTGTACATTCTTGTGTGGACTCAAGAACACATTTGCACTTACGAGGTTTCTAACAATAAAGTTCTTGGAGTAGCAATGAAAATGGCATACAATTGAGCTGAAAAAAATTTATTATCTAGCCAAAACATATTCTTTGGCACACAAAAAAATCAGCCCGGTTTGACAATTTTTTTTTAAATTTTTTGCAAAATTCATTCATACAGAGTTTTGCTCTCCACTCAAAAAATGAGGCGCCCTTTTTTTTATCAACTTGGCATTCTTTCTAAGGGTTGCCTCCAGGTCATCCAAGGCAATTCCGCAATTTCCATCAACAGCCGCCTTGACAGCCACCACATTGGCGGCCATTTTGGCGGCTGTCAAGGAGGCTGTTGATGAAAACGGCGGAATTGCCTTGGATGACCTGGATACAACCCTTAGAAAGAATGCCAAGTTGATTTCGAAAATTCTGAAGGGAAAGCTGGGCTACAACAAAAAAGGGCGCCTCATTCTTTGAGTGGAGAGCAAAACTCTACATGAATGAATTTTGCAAAAAATTTAAAAAAAATTGTCAAACCGGGCTGATTTTTTTTGTGTGCCAAAGAATATGTTTTGGCTAGATAATAAATTTTTTCAGCTCAATTGTATGCCATTTTCATTGCTACTCCGAGAACTTTTGTTAGAACCCTCGTATTCTGGCAGGTTGCGCACCTGCCAATTTGTCTGCCAATTTATTTTCTCTCCTCTGATAAGACCGCAGGAACTGTAAATCAAAAATCCTTGGGCATCTTTTCAGTTGTAAAAAACTTGTGAAAACCACTTATTTTAGAAAAGACATCATCTATGCTCTTATTTGAGTACGTACATTTCTCTTCTAGGAAATTTTCCTTGGATAAAATTTGTACACATTGAATGCTTTGAGTAGCTAACATAGGCTGCTGCATGGAAGTATTGGGTTCATTTTTCAAAGCATCCCATTGTAAAATCTGAGGATGAAACTGAAAATTGTAAAAATAAATCAAAAGTGCATAGGAAATTGCTCAGAATACCATAATTTCTTGGGGTTCATTACAAAAATCACAGGAAAAGGGAGATGCAATGTAAATCCTGATGATGAAGCATAGCATTAATTCGAACATCGCATTTTCTTCTAGCATTGTTCGAAGTGTCAAAAATTGGGATTTGAAGAAATATTTGGCATGTAATATTGAAATTGATATGTGGTATTAGTGGTATATATGCACGCATTAATCGGAACCATTTATGCTACACGAAAATGGAACACAAATATTGCTGATAGTATTCACAGTGAGAGTGTTTTTCTGGCTATCCTCTCAAATATTTCCGGAGTTGAAATCAATTTTTGGGCATAAACAAAATATGACTTCTTCTAGGTCCCACGTAAAATTGTAGAATAACAATTTGCGTGAAATATTCATTACTCTCAATATATTCTGGCCACTTTTTCATTTGTAAACATTTTTTCTATGAAGAATTCTTCCTCAAGAAATCCTCTCAGATTTACAGATGCGCTTTTATCATGGTACCGCTTCTTAATTTTGTCTGTCCTCACGTCTATTTTTTGGATTTTATTTTTTATTTCTAGGGGTTTGGTCGGTATATTTTCCAGAGACATTTATTTAGATAGATACACAAGGTATTGAAGGTAGGATCGAAATTCAGGGACTATAGGATGAGTCAACTTCATCCACTGCGGAATTTCATGGACTCTATAACAACAGTGTTTGCGCAGCAGCTCGGCGACGTCGATCGTCGACGACGTCGTCGTCGAATTTCGTCCAACAGAGACAGAGAATGTCGAAGAGAGAAAAAATTAAATCAACTCAACAAAAAAAAAGAAATCAATTCCATCTTGGACTGGGAACAAACAGGGAAAAAATAATGGGTTTCCTCTGGTTTCTTGTCGGCGCCAGCTTCAAATGTTTGTCCACTTTATCGCAGAAATCATGACTGTGATCCCCAGCAGCCGGATTTTTTTTTACTGCTCCGGGGTAGAAGTACTTTATTTTCAAAGCTTCGGTTCTGAAAAATTCGGGGATTTCCTGAATTATTTCGGGAGTGAAAATCTAGTTTCTTTTGCTTCAGGTCCTGACAGAACTTTGACCCGAAATACTCGACAGCGGCACGAGAAAAAGTTCTGGATATAAAAAGAGTATTGTATGAACTTGCCTAAATTCGAAGCGAATTTTGAAAACCAAAATCGTGATGATGGTATTTTGAAATGAAAACAAATTTTCTCGACTTTTAATTTTCACGCAGAAAAGTCTTCTGTTGGTATTCTGATTTCTTCTCAAGACTTTCCATCGAAATATTATCAATAAAACTACGATCGAGCGTTTTTTTTATTATAGATGTGACAAAAAAGATATTTCAAGACAAATGCCTAAGGAATTCAAGTTTATTGCAGAAATGTTGTTGATCCTCTCGACTTTTGAGAAACTCTTCTCGATTTTCGAAAAAATCCACTCGATTTTGATTTGGATGCAATAATAATCTTCTGTTTGGTATTTTGATTTCTGCTCAACGCGTTCCATGGGAATATTTCCAAAAACGCAGATCTTGTTTTCATTGATGTGACAAAGAAAAACACATCTTTGTGCCTCGATTCCGAGACTGAATATCTGTACAAGAGCAAAAAATTTTGAATATTTTGGCAGCGGTCTGCGATGAGAAATAAAAAAAAGATGCTATGGTTACGTAATAATTTTTGAAGAATTCAGAAGCGTTCAAACGCGTTTGTTCTTCACTGGCTTGCTGCCCTTTTTTCATTATTTCCTCTGATCATAAAAAGGAAATAAGATTATTATAATTTGGTGTCAGGTGATGATATTATAAAAAAAGACTTATTCAAGGACTCTTGAAGAGAGTTCATGGGTACTGCAAATAACTTTTTCAGTTTCTTCTCACTCTCTTTATATACAGGTTGCCCCTGTCTCACCTGTTGAGACCAATGAACCCTAATCAATCAGGTTCAATGCTGGTGTAGAAGTTCTCTTGATCCCAGAGCAGAATAAATGTACAGTATTGAATAATTCCTGCGAATGAAAAGTTGCACCGAAATTGTTGTCCATATTTTCGTAATTTCCGCACAAACTCCGCAAAGTTATTTATGATTTTTTTGAAAGCAATATACCAACTTCACAAGACGTTTCCCAACTTTTTCGTATTTCTTGAATGAAACTTATGATTGGCTTTTGAGCAGGTTCCAGAAAATACACTCCTGCGTCCATGAATTTTCAAAAAAATTCCCAGCAATTATTTCCAGTTTCAACCAGAATACTCGAGATATACCGGCATTATTATTAATCAGAAATATCTGAACAACTCCAAAAATAATTTAAAATATATTTTTTAGATTTCCACGTAATACATCAGGATGAGGAAAATAACACAGGAAAAATAATTTCAAATTTGTGTCAGAGTTATTCACCGTGGTGGTTCTCAAACTTTAAAATTTTGAAAGAAAATTTGCCACTGCTGATTGAATTGTGTAAGAAAGATATTTAAAAGTTTTTTCAGCTGCACCCAAGATCAAACAAATAATTATACGTTCTCGTTTTTAATAAGTTCAAGTAAAACGAAAGCCCAGAGTCATTAGATTCATTAAACTCACACATATTATATTAGATTAGCAAGACATTTTACCTGGTAATTCATATCAGAGCATGCAACACTGCTATCTTGGGATGTGGATCGTCAACTCAGAGCGGGACTAAGAAGGTAAAAAGAGAGAGGACCAAAAAGCGAGAACATCTTTCGAAGTCCCGTCTGATATGATAATTAATTCCGAAACAACTTTAAAGAAGAGTTTTTTCTAAACGAGTCTCGGGTTGGGCCCCCATGAACGGATTCCTCGGCTATACTTTTGACCACGGGGCACGCGAGAAAAACCCCTCAATTTTTCAGCCAATCAATGTGATGAACGTCTATCCTCGGTAATTGCGACCTTCATTAATGATCCCCGAAAGCTTATCCAACAATGAGAAATATTTGAAAACTTCGCATAGAATATTTACGACAAATTATCTCAGAGAATTGAAGCATCGCTCAGTGACGACTGACGAGTGGACGCCGTTAATTTAAATTTTTAATATTTTCTTCTAGTGCCGAAACAAATAAAAATAGCATCACGTCTCGATACAAAAGCATTTGTAATCTCATATGAAATGAAAATACGATGTTTAAAGTTTCAAACAAAAACACTGGCTATGTTTAAGATTTTATAAATTTGTCTGAAAAAGCATCCATGAGCTGATTCAACGATTATTAATTAGCACTAATTTTTTTGATATTAATATTTGATTGGACAATAATCTGATCTCAGTAATGGTACAGGACGGCACTTCATTTCTATCCGGTATACTACAGTACTTCAATAGAAGATTAATAATGTTTTTCATGAAAAACTGGAGCATTAAGAGAACGCTTAAAAACATTTACATCCGGAAAGAAGAGGACTAACTGATGAGTCTTCTCAACAGTTTAGTACAGATTATTTTTGAAATTGTATCCCAGATTGAATAGACTTTATTTTCTTCCAAATCGCACATCCATATATTTATCACGCGTATTTTTGAATAAAATATACTCTTAAAAATAAGTTTGCGAGCGTTTTCTTACGAAAGTTTACGGGGGACTTGCATGATGGTTGTCCTAGTTATGAGTAACTTTGAATATGCCTCCAATGAAAAAAAAAACACTCATATTTTCTGTTGATCAGAGAAGTGTTTCATGGTTTTCTGATCTACAGTGGCCCCCCGCCTAACAGACCTCCTGTGGAAGGGATTTTCGCCAAACAGACCAGCTCTGCAAGCAGTTTTTCCTCCCGCCCANCTAACAGACCTCCTGTGGAAGGGATTTTCGCCAAACAGACCAGCTCTGCAAGCAGTTTTTCCTCCCGCCCAACAAACAAAATCCGCCAAACAGACTTCTTTTGGTTTAAAATTAGTGTTGAAAATTGAAATTTTTAATTTTTCATGTAATTGAATTCATGTAAAGGACTTTTTGTCTAACAGACTTGTCCCTTGCACGAATCAAGTCCGTTAGACGGGGTTGACTGTATATTAAAATCCCTGAAATTTCCTCGCGGTTTCATTCCCAATAATAAGGGATATATTACTATATATATTCAAATGAAATGGAAGGGCTATGCAAAAAACCAGTAAATGGCAGAAGAAAGCCAACTATAAAAAAATCCATCGAATAAAGATGTTTGAACATTGAGTCAAGTTCAAATAATGAGAATGTATACGACAAGAAAATTGCAATAATTTCATTCCTTGAGATATTTAAAAAAATGTAAAGGAAATGTCGAAACTGTTGGAAAGGCTCGTTCATCTTATAAAGGACTGGCTAAAATTTACAGTTTGTGCTTTAAATTTTGCATAACAAATTTTTCCCCAAAGTTTCAGAAACTTGTTGGAAGTTCCCTAAACTTTTGGAAGTTTGCTGTTCATTGCTTCGATGAATTGTTTTAATACAAAATGGTTGCAGTTCCACATGAACCTTGCACATGATAAATTGCATTACAAGTTTGGTTATATAAGACTCATCATAGAATCCAAATGTGCTCTAACAATTTTTTTTTCAAATATTGACGGAGATGTGAACTTTAGTTTCTACTAATGTGTGTTTGCAAATTGTGTGGAAAATTTTGTTTAGCACTCAAAACGTATGCGATGGTATTCGGAATTATATTTTCCTAAGCAGTTAAAACCAAAATCTGTGAACTGAAGTTTCAGTGGCGCTTTTAGCAATAAAAAAAATTGTGATTTCTGGCGTTTCAGTATACATTTCTTTCATACTCATCGAATGTGTATCAAAACCCGGAGACTACTCATTTACCAACCGGATGTCTTATTGCATCGATCGTCATCAAATGCATTTAAGCTATAATGAAATGAAATGAACAGTAGTAGATAGTATTTGCTTACGTAACGAAAAATTCGTCCGGTTATTCGACGAAAACACTGCACTGCAAAAAGAGACAATTTCGACTAAAGGAACAATAGCACTACGAACATAAATAAAACAACACACTCACGCGGAAATAAATACACTTACTTTCCCGCGCAACAACTTCTTCGTGTCTGTTTTCCGCGAAAATCACTGTCGAAATTACGGTAATCATTGAAGCACGATGGAAAAAAACACAACAAATAAGAAGGAGGCGAAAAGTGACAGGAAGAGGGGCCTTGTCGTCATCATCACCACCGACAGCCGCAGGAATGCGTGTCACTCGTGGGCTGGATGGACTCGGGAAGATCGTCGCCGTCGTCGTCGACGATGCCGATGACGACGTCGACGACGTCGACCATCAGCCATAGAGAGAGTCAGAGAGGACCATCAAGAGGGCAAGAAGCTCGTCATCAGTGATCAACCTCGGGCTTCGGGTTAATTAGTCGTTTTTCCGCTTTCCCTTGTTGCTGCTGTGGACCAGTATTCTTCCGAGCTGTTCTTGGTGCCTCTGCTTGATGCTGGGCTCTTCCGAAACTTTTTTCAATTTTTCATAACCAAAATGTTTCGAGAAAACATTTTTGCTACGAAATCGTGGAGAGCCAGGATCGTGTGAGACCCCCACAGGTGGACACCTTGAGCTGCGGACAATTCGACATGGGGACACTTATTTTATCATAAAAAATTTATTAAAAAAAGACCCGACATGAGGACACTGACTCAACTTAGAGATATTTTGTTATAAATAGCAAATGAGTTTCAGGTAAAATTACAAGAAACAGATATTTGAAACCCCACAATTGATGTAAGAAAAGTTCTTGGGCATTTCTATCACCAATTTACCAGCATCCATTTAGCTAATTTTAAAAAAATTACCTCCAGCAGAGAGGGACTTCCTTCTCTCTTTTTCACTTGAATATCATTTTTACAAGAATGCCAACATTTTTATATACTGTACAGATGTGTCAGTATTCAAATGCCCATATTGTGTTGAAATATATTGATTGGAATCAGTTATTTAAATTGGGAGAAAATTTGTATTTTCATGGAATTATGGTAAGTATTTTGTACATAAAACACCAATTAAAATTATATAATGTAAGTCTAAGGGAAAATGAGACTCAATTTTGGGACATTTTGACTTAGGGACACTCTTCATGCACCAATTACGTCCGCATCTTTGGGTCTCACAGTTATACGACTTTTCTCCCAAAAGACTTTTTCTAAATTGCTCAATCAACCAATGATTACCAGGGAACCAGCTGAACACCTTATTGCGCTTTAAATTTTACTCAGTAATTGCCTTGCAATTGCACTGGGATTTTCGTTGCAAAAAAATATGCCAATAATCTAATATCCATTCATTTGTATGTACTGCAAGTATACGTACAGTATTACATTTTATTTTGAATGGTTGTTTTGAACCTTATTGTTAATGCTCAAAAGCAGCAAATTAAGCTTATTCATTTACCAAATGACGAGCAAACATAAAACAAACGCATTTATTCAGCTTTAACAATAATTTGCTGAATCAAGAAGTCATGCAACAAAGCCGTGAACTGGCAAAAAAAAAAACACGCATGCTGGTCGATTTCTCTGCAACGAAATTCAAGAGCCCAAAAAAATCGTTGTAAAGAGAATTCCGTTGTAGGGAAACTCTCTAAAATTTGAAGGGAATGGTACACGAGAATAAAAAAAAATTGGAGAAAATCAATTCATATACTATAGTTTGCAATAGAGAATCCACCTGCTGTATTATTTTGTAGGAAAATTCAAGATTTCATCTTGCGGGATCCAATTCGACAGTCGACAAGCATATTAATTACATTACTTTTTCCAAATCGGAATCCTCTTCCAGATATCACGAGGTCTTACGATTAGATGGCATCTCGGATTACAACACACCGTCGGACGAATTTGACTTTGAGTTTGAAGGAAACAAATGTTGTACAAGCAACCATTTACAGATCACAATTACAATATTATGCTTGAGGAAAAATTCCGAAGTGTTCGTGACGCTTGATACAAGTAACTTGACAGTTCAATCGAGGCTGTAGAATAATCTGATTCTTGAGAGATTGAGTTCTTTGTTAATACTGCATGTATTCTATAATGATATGGCTGCAATAAATATTGAAACACGTATCAGATATTTTGGCACCGTATATAAACTGGAATGCGCACTTGCATTCTTGACATTTCATATCTTACGGCATTTTATATTTTGTTGCGTCTGGGATTTGCAAGTCTGACCAACAACAAGCTGTACTTCTGATAAAAATGGTCAGAATTAAATTTGAATGCCAATGTCCTGTTAGCTTTAAGTAAAGGGAACATTAGCACAAGAATCTTGATTTATTTCAGGCATATATGCAGAAATTAGCTGTGAACAGGATATTTTAGGGCTTATGTGATTCTACAAAAAGTGAAATACATTATGGAAAATTTGTGTGCATTAATATTTATTTATGATTTTCAATTTATAGTTTTTTTCACACATCAGGAGCTTTGTAATCAAGACATCTCTAACCTGGCTCACGTTCAGACATACCCCCAGCAAATAATTTGGGCATTTCAAAATGCGTTTTATACGCATTTCTAGCCAAAAATGCTACACATTTCAAACCTCTCCATGTTACGCCTACTCGGGATTGTAGTTAATGCATACCTTATAGGCATTTCAAAACGCCCTCTAGTTACTCATTAAAAACGCATTCTGAACGCATCTCAGAAAAAACTTTCAGTACAGCAACAAAGAAAAAAAAGAAAGGCGTTTCAGAAGAAGCTGGGCATAACAGTGATGCATAACAAACGCATTTTTTAATGCGTTACTGTTATGCGCAGCAATACCTGTAACAAATTATTTGCTGGGCCCCCTAAGGTATGTAACTGTAAGGTAAATAGTGTAATTGTAAGGTAAACCTTACAGTTACGCATAACTTTTATGCGTAACAGTTATGCGTAACAGTTATGCATAACAAATGCATTATGTAATGTGTAGCTGTTACACCCAGCCCTTCCCATAACAAATTATTTGCTGGGAATAGATTAAAGGTGTCACGGTTGAGACTGTTTTTGCACTTGTATAAGGACTAATTATATGGTTTATAAACATTACCATACATTTGAGAAATATTTAAAAATAAGTGTGACCCGCCCCTGATATTCAGAGCTGAAATATCAATAAAAAGATGAAGGTTATTACCGTATATGCACTTATGCAGTCAAAAGAAAATTTTCCAATTATACCCTTCACATACATTTTATTATTGTGTCCAAATACCTAATGCTTCTATAGTGTTTTTTTTCTTGTTACCTTGATTCGTACACTACCTTGGTATGTACAATATAATTTTTTAGTGCATCTCTTTTCGTCGCAAAAAATCTTTCACTGTTCTCGCGCTAATTTTTTTTTTTTGCACATCGGATTGCAACAACAAAAATCCCCGGAACGGAGAACGATGAACATCCTTCGGTGATTTTCTTTGAAACGACGCAGAAAACTCGTTTGAAAAACAGAGAATGAAATTGGATGATCGAAATAGTTTCTTGTTTGAACAGTAATAATAAATGGTTCTATAGTCTCCATATATAGGAATCATAGTAGGTCACGTATGATTGTATTTTTTTCTAAATTCATTTAGTTATGTGACATTTTTGCTGTGTGAAACAGAATTTAACTATTATAGGAGGTGCCCCAGATACTGGCGATGGAGTCTGAAAGTGGATTCTGATGTAATGAACAATGCCCTTTCTGTTGATATCTTCCATTTAAGTACAGTGGCTTTGGGCTGAAGCAATATATGAGTTTACATCAGGGTTGATCTAAACTTCAAGATTTTAATTTTTGAAGCATGAGTTGTTGATTGTGAATGATCTGTAATAAGGTTAAATTTTTGTTTTAAAAAGGTTCCTGTTGAGCTTGTAACCAGAAATTTTCCCGAATATTTTTCGAACAGAAGTATCATATTCGACCTTGGTTGATGGGCTGCTGTCTGGTAGTGTCGCTCAAAAATGCAGTTCTTGACTTCTTTTTTTTTCAAAATAAAGAGGTGACACTGGTTATCCTCTCCAAGTTTATAGCTCAATTTTTGGCCGTGGATTACACATCAGGCTTGATTTCCACATCAAAGGTAAATCAAGTTTTGAACTGATGAATCGCCTAAAGGTTTTTGTGCTGGGGCTTGGAAATCCCATGAAACTCAGAAGGAAGTGAGAATTTTTATTTACTAATGAACGCATAGAATGCAGAATTCCAAGCGGATATACATTGCAAAGTACTTCTCAGCACACTTTTGTGATTGCTACGCACGATTTTATAGAGAACATGTGGCATCAGAGAAAACATTTTACGATTTAAATATTTTAAAAGGGAAGAAATCAATTGAATGTCGTACTTGCAAGACAAAAAAAAATCATGCGTTTCGTCTCTCGTATCGGCGCAAAAGTTCAAAAGTTAGTTGAATTTCCATCTTCACCTTTGTGAGAGCTTCGAAATCACAATGAAGCTGTTCAAGAAAAACTTGGTTGCGTAGAAGAAATCGAAAGCTGGTATTTAATTCGTTCCCATTCAACAAACATCAGTAATAAATTTTGGTAATACTGATATAAATGATCACGATTCTCCGTCATGTTGTCGATGTACTTTACTTCCCGATTTGAACGTGGCTCATTGTATCAAATAAGTGTCAGCATCTGGTTTCACCTGAAATAGGAAGAAGCAATGACAAATATAATATCTTCAAAAATATATACCGATATAACGAATGTGTGAAGCACTGCAAGTCACCTTTCGTCCAACCAACAGTTTCCCCCGTCCTCGCGTTTTCTGCGACAAGGTAATCGTGCAAAGGTTTAAAGTATTCCAACAGAGGTCGCACGTCCATGTCTGCAACCCCAGTCATGTCTTCCAAAGTGTCCTCCCAGGCTTCGGAATATCCTGCTTTCAAGAGGGTCCTGAATCATGTTTAAAAGTAAATGCGGGATTTCAATCATCTGCTTTTTCTTTTTGACGACTTCCATCAATAAAAAATGTCATTTTAGAATTTCTTGTAAGATTCTATAAAATACTGTACCTAAATTTCTCTCCAGCTTCAGCATTTCCGTAAATGCTGCATTTGTGTAGAGGAATGGTGGGGTACTTTCCAGCAGCTTCACATAACGCCTTGTGAAACTGGAACTCGAGAATCTTGCTGAATTGGTACCTGAATATGTTAACCTTGATTAATTCAGCAGTCCTCGTGGAAATATCGGATGTCATCAGCACTGATACATAAAGGATTAAAATAATATCTAACTGGACTGTACTTGTTTTCGGTGGATGTTTGCTGCAGACTTGAAATAATAAATTGTAATACATTTTGTGAGATCATGAATGTGAGGTTGGGCTTTTGGAAGACTGTTGGGAAAAGGAAAGATTCTGCATTATTTTGTTCAAGATAACTGCATTACATTTCAACCCTTGGGCAGTGGTCCTGGGATTTATCTGCGACATTTTTTGCCACAAGGATTAAAGAAGAACCAGAGAACAAGAATTTTTGGAAACGTCAAAATTGGGGAAAACCATGAAGTTTTCTTTTTCTATTCCAGCAGAAAAATTTCATCTCAAATAGAAAAAAAAGTTACTGCTGGCAATGCTGAGTGGTAATTTTTCCTCATTCCTGCCATGATAGGATTACCATTGAGGGATTTTCAGAACAATGGCTTTCCCCTTCCGGAATTTTTTCCAACTTTGGCGACTTAGAGCAAAAACTGGTTTTCAGTGACCTTCGGTCTAACCAAAATGCACAAGCTTCTTGCCAAAAAACAATGGAAAAAGACCGTCCGCTGCCCAAGAGTTAAGTCAGCAGGGAGTTTATACCGGGGTTGTGAATCACAAATCATCAAAACATTGGTTATAAATTGAATATATTTGTAGTGGGCCAAAGTCAAAGTTTGGAAAATGCATTCATAGGCAAAGGAAGTTCTGTACTGTACAGCAATGTATAATTTGGAGAAATTATGAAATTGAAAGGAAATAACCTGATTTATTTTTTGGAATTTCAGAAACACCTTCTCATGAAAAATTATCATTCTTCCTATGAAGACAATTTAGTGACTCGAAAAGTGGCAATAGTTGAATCAGTAACTGAACTGAGCTATAGATCTACCTGAGCAAAAGAACCAAGTGAAGTCTCTTAAAACTAGCCAGTGAATTACTGTACTATGCTGTATATCAAGAAACCGAATAAAAACCAAATAACTGAGAATTAACCCGCCACTCAGCGAGGAGTTGAGTCACTTAACATGCAAAACGTCTGATGGCTAACCATTAACGTTATCCCTTTGTACAGATCAGGACCCAACATGTAAAGTTCATTGCCCTTGGCCTTCAAAAATGTGGTTTGAGCATCAATATTGCCCTTGTATGCCTGAAAAACTATAAAGTACTCACCTGAGGAATGGCAGGTCAGCAACAACATGCCACTTTGAGCCTGGGTCAAAGTCCTCTTCACTTCTCTTTGAAGGGGCTTTTACTCCTTCAAACTTCTCCCTGCATAAAGAGGATTAATAAATAAGTTCAATTTTTGTTGCACACAGAAGCATAGAAGATATCAATCCATGTCCAATTAGTATACTGTAAACAAACCTAAGATACTGCGAATAAACCTCTCATGATATACAAGAATTCATTTCTTCGCACTAAACTTGAATTTTTATCATTCCAATGATCTTCCACGTTTGATTAATTTTGAAGGGGCCCTATTTATTTTCCTGGAATTCAATTTTTTTATTTTAGAATGGAGGCAGCCTAAAAAATACTTTTCTTTGGTATCCACTCTAAAAATATTCAGCAGAGCATAAATTGTAGAAAGATTTAAAAAAACTTCATTCAATCTTCTGAGAGTTGGAAACATTTTTGGTTTTTGGTGTAGACCAGAAGGTAGAAAGCCTCAGAATATAAAATTAAACATGTAAGCAGTAAAGTATTTTCTTTTGCAATGTTCATTTCGTGATGAAATCTCATGATATGTTTCATTCGTCCCTATTGTTTTCCAACAACGAAATATTCTCACCGCCCGTTTTAAACGGAAGAAAAAAAAGAGGCAGCATTCTTTTAGGAAGAATATAGGATATTTTGTCCCATTAAAAAAATTCAATTCGAATTGTTCTGAAAAATAGAAAAATATACTGTTAACCATGGAAAAATTACAAAAATTTCTATTTGGATTTCAAAGAGACATGCAGAGCCCATACGCAGAAACTTCAACAAAATGAACCTTCGCCATTTAAATATCACAATAATTTTGAAATCTCCTGGCGATTTCTTTTTTTCTTATTTTGCTGACGGAAGATTCTCACCTCAGCTCCCACCAGCGGCAATTGAGCTGCTCAGACGAGTAAGTCTTGGACATGACATCGTGTCTCCACTTGTACATGACATAGGAGAAGGCAACCAGTGGCAACTTTTTGAGCGCGATTTCCATGAGGAAGTTGAGGCTTTTTTGCTCATCATTATCCAACAAGTCCTTGGGGTCAACGAGACCCAACCGCTCAAGGTGTTCAGGGGTCAGCAGAGACAAGACCATTGTGTCTCCAACAGCTTCATGGAAAGCTAAGTAGAAAACCAATATTTTTCTCAATTGAATAAGGTCTGCTGATACCGTGATTTTTTAAACAAAATTCTCATGGACAAAATTCAAATCTCAACAGATATGAGTAGTAGAGTCAGAGGTTCTTGGACTGGAAATTTGATGAATGACGAAAATGTTTATGAAATTTTGTGAAATCATTCCATTCATTGTATCATAATTTGAACATATTGTCCAACAGAATACACACTTGATCTTTTCTTAGCGAATAAAATCGACAATGGACGTACTGAAAAAGTGACTGTGTTATCGCATGTTAACTCAGTGCAGTGACCACAGTTGAAGTATTACATTTTATAACGCAATTTTATTTTCCACTCGTATAGATTTCAACATCTTACAATACTAAGAAATACTCCTAGAAGATTTATAGTGTGCTGTTTTGATGCAAGTATACAGTGTCGAACACACCAATTTTCTCTTTGAGTCACACACTATAAAGAATGGGAAAAATGGAATGAATTGTGAAAAATATAAAAAACGAGGATTTCACCTGGTTTTGCCCCCTGGCGGAACACAAATGGCTGACCACTGTACTCCATATAATACTGAATGTGGCCAACTTCGTGGGTCACGATGAGCAGATCCTTGAAGGAAACTTCAGTGCACATCTTGATCCTACGCGAATTTCAAAACGAAAGTAAAAATTAAGATACCGTATCTATAGGCAATAATGTTCATTACCAAATTCCAGTGCCGCACGCGAAGCTGCGGTATTTATTGAAATTAACAAATTTATTGTTATAAAACGTCTCAATATGTTTTGTGCATGGAAAAATGAAACAAATTTCTGCTCGTGATGTTTCAAGACCAAAATAAATTTTCGCAACGCACTTTGATTCTTGCTGAAAGTCAAAAAATTTTTCAGGACGCTTCCTCGATTTTCTGAAATGTTTGCAAATTTTACATTAGTCTAACCCACAGGAATCACACTTCTATAAAAACCGCTTCATTTATTTTTGGCAGAATTAGTGCTCAAGTTAGCACTACCTCAAATAAATTTGACTGAATCTTACCAAAAAAGACAAGAAAAAGACAAATGGCAAGCATCAGCAGTTCAGCACTGCTGAGGTGGAGCTAATCCTGGTCTGGCATAAGTTTACGTTTAGTACATCAATGCATAAATTAAGATGGCTGAGCAATAACTTTACCCATTTGTCTGAAGTGAACCAAACGTCATGGCTCTCATATTGGCCAATATGATAGCGTAAAAGAATTGACCAAAGTTTATCAAAATTCGAACATCTTGAAAGACTAAATGCTTTACTGACGAATTCATTCTTTATTGTGCTTAAGAATGTCATTTGGCTGTTTGTTAATTTTTTTTATATTGTCACTTGATTGACAAGATGGTTACCTCGGGTAAAAGCACCATTATTCCCAATTATTCTTTCAAAGAGAAAAATGGATGTTTCCATGAATGTATATGCAGGTGATTTCCGTGGGTCAGGCAGAATTTTGCTGATTTCTTCCTGGCTCACAATTGGCCATGGCCAATTGTAAGCTTTTCAATTTTCTTTCCCTGCAGGAAAAAAAAATTGAAAAGCTCATGTCCACTTGCTTATAGCCTTCATTCAAGTGAGGCTCAGTACTGAAGCTTTGCCAAGCAGGATTTAATGCTAAATTTTCCGCAGGATTATTTAAAAAAAAAACAGACTTTTTCCTGCTTTGAGCCTTGATTCAAAGGTAAAATTATTTCTAGTGATCATGGGCAAAAAATGTTGCACAAAAATCCTGATTTTGGTGCACAAGGGTTAATAAAGGCTTTTTATAAGTGTAAATTTTGGAAAAGGAACACAATTTATCCACACCTGAAGTCCTGAGTATCACAAAAGTCCCAAGCGGACGGCTGGCACATGACTCGTCTCCCGTCAGCTGGTTTCTTCAGCATGGAAAGTTTCCAGAAGGACTCCGGCAAGGAAGAAAAGTTCAGGGATACGAAGAAATCCTCAGCAACTCGATACATCTTCTCCACAGTGTAATTCTTTTCCAAAAAATAAAAATAAAATCACAGCCGTATGAAGAAAAAATACGAGAACCAAAACGAAAATGATGTTTTTTTTTTACCTGAGCTCGCATTTTCTTGGCAAACGTTTGTTTGGGTTTTTCCGGGAATGGCATTAAAAGTTCGCTGATGCTCATCCAGTCTTGTCCCCACATGTTTCCTGGCGAAAAAAATTCAGGTTGAGACACCTTTCATCGTATACTTATGATGACTAAATTTCAATGTATGATTTGTCAAATACCTTCCGAAAGAGGTATATTTGAATGACTTCTGAAAATTAAATAATAATGTCTTGAGAATTTTGATAGTTAACAAATTCCCTAAACATCCTCTGCTTCCCTTATTCCTACATTATCCTTCGTTGACAATAAATTTTAAGCTTTCCAAAATGCGATGACATTTAAAAATGGAAAAAGAAATGTGATAACCGCCAATGCATCAACGTAAGGATTCAACAGCTGCCCGAACAAACATTTTGCTAATTCCATAATTTTGTTGATTTGCCGTACATCTCAAATTTAAAAACTTGAATTTAAAGAAAAATGCATCCCAGACTAAGACGCACATTCACTTTTGAGTTTTGAATATCAAGACATCGCAATCTTGAAAAAATAAATAACATCAAAAATAACCAGAATATTCATGGCCTATTTTGAAGTAGAATTTACCTTTTCTTGAATTTCGTTCATGTTTTGCTGCTGCACTTCTCGTAAATAAAGTAATCTTTGAAAAAAATAAAGAGTATCTATACTTCTATAGTGTGTTTGTTTCAGACGTACAAAATAATCAGAAGACTGCCGTAGGACTACAGTTTTGTCCATCATTGCTATCGAAACACGACTTTCTAGAATTTTTTGAGAAATTAAAAATCCATTTTTTAAAAAAAGAGGCTCACCGAGGAGATGAATAGGGATTTGGGAATGCTTCGGAATAAGCTTTTCGCCATAAAAATCCCTCAGTCTTTTGCGGACAAAAGCATGAAGTTGTTGGTAAAGTGGACTTATTTGTTCCAGCAACAACAAAGCCTGACCTGCCGAAAAAAAAATTCCAATTTCCAGACAAAATTAGTAACTTCTTCATCATTATACCGCTTCTCACATTATACTTCCAACAAAGGAAAATGGTCAATTTTATTGACTATACAGTATTCATACGCTCCGTTTCTTTCTCTTGCTTTATATTTTTCCTTACGCCGAGAAAATATTTCCCCCCAGACATTCATAATTTCGGCAGAACGGAAAAAAAATTCTTCGATTCTTCAATAATAAAACTGAAAAAAACTTGCGGTTTTCAAGACTGCTCTTGTCGCTGGCTTGAAGGAATTGCTGGTAGAGTGGCCTCAGTTTCCGGCCTGTGGCTCTTCGCCATTCTTCCCAAAACCACAAGAGCTCCTCGGGGTCTCTCGATAATCGCATCCGACGAGACACGTCTAAAGTATACAGTAATTAAGTGATTAACTCATGGAAGAATTTCTTCATGCTCGTTGAAGAATATATTGTACATCACTTCTCTTGACATGCGAAGAAAATAGGTAAATTCGCACCAAGTAAGTTAACTGTACTTTATTACATCGGGCCCCCACGCATATACCGAAATGAAATCGGTTCTGGATTAGTTGAGCTATTATTATAGGAATTTTCGTAATGTGAATAAACGCATTTTAATCATAAAATTAGATCGTACATCATTTAATTTATTCTTGAAGTCTTCAGGAAATAATAACGACCATGATAAAATTTTGGTATTTTTTTCACTGAAAAATTGTGAATTTGAAAATGATTTGTATGAGATTTAAGTTATCCTGATCACTACTAGCTATCTGACCCATATGCATTGCACGCATTTGGAAAACAAGAATAATATTCAAAGTCACACGCTTATTATTCTCTCTTCGGATTTTCATAAATTTATGGAAAAAATCACAAAGTTTACATAAAAATTTCATACTATTTCTGATTTTTGAGCCCAATTGAATGTGTCCTCACGTGAAACAATTTTAATGGGTGAATCTCTCTTCCCCCTTGGGAATTTTCGTTGCGCGAATATTTTCCGCTGAAAAGGGAACTCACTGTGTCGTTCATTCTGCATATTATATTACTTTATTTTTTGAAATGGGAAGGTTTTCCTCAATTCGTACCTGGTTTCAGCGTGAGGCCACATCGACCTTTATCCTTGAAATCACAGATGGTTGCCGTGCTGTAGATGTCTTCCATCCTGGACTTGAGTTCATTGGCCTTAATTAAACAGTAATCAAAAGAAAGTTCAAAAGGTACGTCACAGTAAATGAACAAGTTCACTTTCTCTTCTTGGATACAAAAGGAGCAAGAGTTCATGGCTATCCATGCACAATTTTGAATCAAGCAATATATTTTATAGTCATTCCTACAATTTTCGGATCTTTATTTTCAGAAATTTCGAATAAGAATTATTCACATTCGAGTTGAAGCATTTTATTCAGAACATAATGATTAATCTAAAGTTTAAACATTGGTTATGCAGTTAAAATCCCTCATCCTGCTTTACGTACAATGTCCTGAGAGCTTGGAAAAAAAAATCGGCAACAGGACGCGTGAATGAACGGCGTTGATTGGAATATTCATCGTCATTCGAAAAAAAATTACTTCAATTGCACGTCCTAAAAGTGATTTAAAAATTTTCGTACCTTGAGAGTATTCGCAGGAACTTCTGAAGGTTGCGGACCAATGCGTCGCAGAGCCCTAAAAATATTGGACAAGTCGGGATCCGAAATTCGATCCGCGTTGAACAAGGACCCAGCTTCTGCCATTTCGGCACGAACTTGCTCAAAATCTGCAGCTGCTTGTACCTGATGCCACGCAATAAAAAAAAAATTGGTTCGGCAATTTTCGAAAGTATATAGCAGGGCAACCACGAAATTGATATTTGCGCAGGTCATGATTGCACACGCCATCAATATATATAAAACCGCGAGTTATAGGTAGTGTCTAATTTTCAAAATTCGCGTAATTGGTACCTATTTTTGGTACCATCATTAAATTTCCAACTGAAATTTGTGAATACGAAAGTGAATTACACCATGGACATTTTGCGCAATAAGCTATCAAATGGGCAATAGTAATACACGTTGAAATTGTTATATACATTTAGGTTTATGGTGGCTATCGCAAGTTCTGAACAACTTGATTGATATTTTCGAAAGCCATCACCACACAACAGCCATCAAACCATAACCTCAAAATCTTGCATAATTTTTCAGTACCTGTATACCTAAAATTGGTCTGATTTTCCATTGCGCAAAAATCAACAACAACAAAAACAGCAGCTCAGCGCAAGTAATTGATCGTGAAATCACATTTAAAAATAGCAATATTCCATTAAATGTGATCTACTCTGCTGGGGAAATATACTCAAGTTGAGACTACCAAAATGAATGCCAGAGAAAATTAGCTACACCAGAAAAAAGTTAGTAATTTATTGTGCAATTTACACTGAGGAGTATAATTAATGCAGATAATGTTATCTAGACAGGAAAGATACAAAATTTATGACTGTCAAATCAAATATACCAGGGAAAATTGGCCACAAGAAAATATTGGAAAATTGATGGTATAATTAACATTTAGAAATACTGTACTGATGTGGCAACAAAGCAGAAAATGTGATCTGCAGGAAACTTATTCACAAATTGTGGCTAATGAATCCAATGCCAGAGAAGATATGCACCAAAATCAAGAAAAATTGGGTATTTGCTTATGCACTTCACATTTAGAGACAGAAATGATCCAGAAATTAATATCCGTATTGAAAATATACGCTAATTTTGCCTGTATGTCACATCAAAATCCAGGAAAAATTGGCATAACAAGAAAATTTTTCAAAATTTTAGATACAGCTGTGAAATTGATTTTGCCCAGTTGGACAAGATATTGAAAATTTAAATCATGATCGGAGCTGACGTAAAACAACTCGAGAAAATGTCAAAATTGCTGCAATAAACCTCTGATTTCTTTTTTTAATTTAAAAATTCCACCACTACGTCATCAGCAATTTGTTTCTAGCCCAAACAGGTTTCGTTTTGAAGGGATTTCAAAAAATAAATATGCAGCGCACTCACTGCCCGAAGTCGAGTCTCCTCCGTGATGTTCGTGGCAAAATCCCAACGAGCTTTTTTAAAATCATTGCAAGCATCAGTCAAATGCGCATCAATAAGCTCGTACAACCTCGCAGCCGCCAAATCCGCCATCTTCTCTCTTCCGCCGCCGCCACCGCCACCAAATGCGTCCAAATCCCAACCGCCGCCGCCGCCATCGGGGAAGAGCCAGTATAGCCCCGCGGCGCCGGAAAACAGCAGTAATACGATGAGTCCAAAACTCACTGCCACTCGCGTTTTCAATGTGGTTGTTGCGGTTGCGGTTGCAAAAAGGGTCATCAGACGTCGCATTATTCTTCCTCTAAGCCAGGGGTGTTGTTGGGTCACTTTGCAGCAACCCAGAGTCGAGAGGGTGTTGAGAAAACGAGACGACGGGGATCGACGGGTTGATGAGTATCGGGGTTTCCCGCGTTTCCCGCCGGTAGATGACGCCTCTTCCGCAGGCTGTATCCACGACGGCAAAGTGGCGGAGTTCAGTCCCGTCATGTCGTCCGAAGATTCTCCTCTAAATAAATATTATAAGCCATCATCATTTATTCTTTTTATTTGCTGGGTGGTGTAGAAAGCCTGTGTGTGTGTGGAGGGGGGGGGGGGTTAACCTTGTGAACACTGACAAGCAACAAATGAAGATTGAATGCCCAACAAACACTTAAAAACCATCATTCAAATCCATCCCCAGCAAAAGTGGTAGTAATATAGTCAACCCCCTTCTAATGGACTTGATTTGTGCAAGGGACAAGTCTGTTAGACAAAAAGTCCTTTACATGAATTCAATTATATAAAAAATTAAAAATTTCAATTTTCAACACAAATTTTAAACCAAAAGAAGTCTGTTTGGTGGATTTTGTCTGTTGGGCAGGAGGAAAAACTGCTTGCAGAGCTGGTCTGTTTGGCAAAAATCCCTTACACGAGAGGTCTGTTAGGTGGGGGGCCACTGTACTGTGATGGAATAATTTGGTACGCTACCGTGCCTGTTCTCCATACACGGGTACAATAAACACCTGCAGTACGGAATTTGATTACTTTCAGGAATTTACAGGAATGTTCCAGAATGTTCAACCTGCAAAAGATTGACGCCGCCATTTTGATTAAACCACAGTCAGTCTAACTCAAGATCTCATCAAAGTCAGTTGAATTTGTGTGTTATTGAATTTGTGTGATTATTCTTATTTTTGGGGTTAAAAACAAAATACACTTTATCTTTTTCTTTGGGATCTTGAAAACAAGATCCCCAGCAGAACCCCACAGCTGATTACAGTGTTTCATTTCGAATTCTGCGCCCTTTTGTATCAGTTTGGGTACAAATACCATGAGTAGCAAACAATTAGCACTCATTATTTGCTGGGCAGTAATTAGTCCAAAGTATCTATAAATTTTCCCATTGCTGGAATGATGATATTGCATGAAGTTCAGCAGATGAACTGCAGTCTTTTCCAACATCTTTTGGCTGAATGAAGTTCAGGTAAAGTAACTGTCACATGGGAATCAAGCTTCTCTGAGTTATCAAGTTTAGTGGCAGCCCCACATTGTTAGTTCAAACCTTTCTAAAGCAAAAACATCCTCATTTAAATTGTTTTACCTTGTCCAGCATAACTGAATTCCCTCAAGAACAGTACATCCTAAAGATTGTAAAGGGGTTTATCCTTCAAACCTCCATAAAACTCAAATTGCTTGAGGTCTTCAGGCAATTAGAAGTGGTACCTTGCAATTTCACCTCCCACAATTTGGTCATCACACAATTTGATGGTAGAATTTGCTGGGAGGGCACCTTGCAATATGACCTATAAGCTCTCCGATTCAACCCACAGCAATGGGCAAAAATTTCAAATAGGATTTAGAAAACATTGCATTTGACATTGCTTTGCAATTCAACTGCTTTTCAATTCAACCCAAGTCCAGCAATGAATTAGGGTAAAATTGCAAGGCACCACCAATATTCTCATGGGGAACCATATGGAAAGGAAACAGCAATTAACATACCACGTACTATAGATTTTTTTATAAATAAAGTATAGGTGAGTTATTGGAAAAATGTGACATTGGTGGTTCGAAATTCAGAAGCATATATGTCAACTCATTCATCCTGAATTTAAAATAAAAAGCCCACCAATTTGACTTCCTGTAATTTATCCAAAGCTTTTTTTTCGCTTATCCAAAATATAGCCATTTATTCTAGTTTGAAGACTCACTACTTCAATTGCCAAGTCAAACCTGATTGAGTCAAGCACCTCGTCCTTATGTCAATTTTACCGTTCCTTCTTCAATGAAGCAATTGAAATTCAGCTTCAAAGAAACATTTCATTACCAAAAGTGCTCCAGACAATCTCACCACTGTTGATGCTACAGAAGAGCCTTCAATCCGGAAAACAGCATATTTTTGAGTATTTTTCTCACTTCCCCGCCAAGTTTTTCGATCGTCGAATTTGCAATTGTTTTCTGCACAGGGAAACTCAGTTGGTTTTCGAACGAAATGTCATTTTTTTGCCGCCCGAAGTTTCCGCAGGCAAAGGCTTTTTAATTTCGTTGTGAAATGTTCGTTTTCTCTCCAAATGTCGCAGTTCTTTTTTTCCGTATTTTTTTTTTTTATATCCTCTTCTTCTTTCTTCGTTTGTCCGGAAGTTTGAAATGAGATCTTGAGTTTCTATCCGGGAAAGTTAATGGATCGGTGCGGGTCCAATTGTTTTCTTCGTACCGGGTGCCCTAATTATCCGAGTCGGAGTTGAATGACCGAAAATCGGAGCAACATTGCTTCCAATTATTTTATACACTTCATTTTGCCTGTATAAAGGAATTCAAATGAAACAATGTTCAGTGCAGAAGTGGGCAATTTTCCAATGAATTTTCTGCTCTCGATTTTTCAAGTGCATATTTTTAAAGATTGATGAACGATTTGAAAAGGAGAATCGGATTCCATCGGATTTCAAAGACGTTCTATAGTGTTACAGTGTACTTGTGAGGTTTTTCAGTATTTTGTAGCTGAAAAATTGTAGAAAGTAAATCGACTTTTATCCAGGTTGTATTTCTGCCTTAGTGTATGTGCTCTCCTTTCTAGGTGGATTGACATGTACCACTGAACATGATTTTGAGCTATATGAGCAATCATAATACGGATCCGATTTTGCAAAAATTCAACAGCCAACAAAACCTTCGCACAAATCATAATTCTTCATGATTTACCTCATGAAAACATAAAAAGCACATTTTTCTCCATTCCATTCTTTGGCATGCATCTAAAAAGTAAAATGACTTCCATTTGTAAGGTTTTACAATGTGAAAATAAATTTATCAAGCCTTACACCTTGATTGTGAATTTTTGGCAGAGTTTCAAAAGGTCAAGAATTTCAAATTAGAGCAATTTATAGTTGAATAAATCAAACACAGCAATTGGCCGGGCGCGAACCGACCGGGATTTCTCCCACTAGCGCAGACCTTTCTTTCAGACAGGGACAAATACAAGTAATTCACACAGAATTTCGCATATACACACACACACTCATAAAAGAAGGATTTTTCCGAAAAGTTCGACAAAAAGGGGGACTAGAAATATTGAGTCAGGATCTCAAATGAAATTTCTTTGGTTTTATAAGACTCAAGAGAGTACAGAAGGAGTTTCAAATTGGAGAGGAATCCAAGTTTATAAGTTCTTTCGAACTGAAAAGTTTTCTTTGGTTGGTTCTTAGAAAAGAATCTTAAGGGATAGAAAAATAGTTCAAATATCACAAGGTTCCTTTTCACACAACACTCGACAAAAGAAGGTTCCCGAATTTTTCCCAAGTCCGCAGGATTTAGAATTTCAAACAAGTCCGAAAATTTCGTACGCGAAAATTGCCTGGTGGCTCTCTAAATTCAAACTGTGTCTGTTGCGTAAAATTTGGGGGTTATATACGATTTTCTCGCCCGTTTTGGCGGGATTTCTTAACAGAGGCGTCCAGGTGGCAGGAGCCTTTTGGATTCGGGAAAGAAGGCCAGGTGGTGGCAGCTGCTGTCGAGAATCATTTTACAACTCGACGTTGCAAATTTTTAGTACATGTTTTCGGACTTCTTGAACATGTTTTTCTCCCGGTGACGGGGTGTTGGGTTTATTATCTCTCAGTCGTTTTGAGCAGAAAAAACACTGTCTTCAAAAGATCGATTTTCTGGGGGAGTCACAGATTTTTTGGACAGCTCAAATGGTTAGAAGTTGGGAGACAAATTGCTTTTTCGCGGAAGACGATGTGTTTTCGAACATTTGGCCAGCAGCTGGCTGTAATTTCTGCTGTCAAGAATCATTTTACAACTCGACGTTGCGAATTTTTAGTACATGTTTTCGGACTTCGTGAACATGTTTTTCTCCCGGTGACGGGGTGTTGGGTTTATTATCTCTCAGTCGTTTTGGGCAGGAAAAACACTGTCTTCAGAAGATCAATTTTCTGGGGGAGTCACAGATTTTTTGGACAGCTCAAATGGTTAGAAGTTGGGAGACAAATTGCTTTTTCGCGGAAGACGATATGTTTTCGAACATTTGGCCAGCAGCTGGCTGTAATTTTCGTCCCCCAGTTTTATCTTTTTAGTGCAAGGGAATAATTTTCCAAAGAGTGTGCCGATTTTCACAATCGGCTCGAATTGCCCCGGTTCCGGGGACTGGTTTTTATTTTGCACTCTTGTCCTTTTCAGGAGTATTTTGCCGACTTTTACTGTCGACTCGTATTGCCCCGGTTTTTGGGAAACAAATTTTCCTTTCTCTTATCGTTTTCTGCGCATCTCCGGATGCGCGATTAAATTTCAAGTTGCCGTCCTCCCCCTGCTTACGGCGGCACTTGTTGCCGTCAAAAGAAATTTCGTACAACTGGTCCGCGCCTAATGAAACAAATGAAAAAAATGAATACTGTGCTGAACAGGACGCTGTCTGGCGCCACAATTGAATGCACTGTAAATTCATTCATTCCTTATAGCACAAAAATTTCTCTAAATTTCTTTTACTGTCGACTCGTATTGCCCCGGTTTTCGGGAAACGGATTTTCCTTTCTCTTATCGTTTTTTGCGCATCTCGGGATGCGCGATTAAATTTCAAGTCGCCGTCCTCCCCCTGTTTACGGCGGCACTTGTTGCCGTCAAAAGAAATTTCGTACAAAATCCCCCCGCGTCCTTGGGTGACCCCTTTTCCGGAAGGGGATCAGTCAAGGCGACGCAAATAAAAACCCAGCGAAATTTCAACAGTGTTCGTAGTTCGAAAAAGGAGATCGCCATGTGAGGGTCCAGGATTTGAAGTCAGACGTTTTTTCCTGTTTGGCTTCGGATCTTTGGAATCTTCTTCTGCTGGCTTGATTTCCTTCTGTAGAACTGAAAAAAGTGCTCTGTCAGTTTGTTCAAAAGTTTTCGAAATCGGTATTAAAGTTTTTTAGATTTTGCCTGTCCGAATGGGGTAGCTAGTCCCATTCTGACCCGGTTTTTGACTTTGAGTTTTTTAAATTTTAAATGGCCAAGTTATAAGAGAAGTGAGAATTTTTCGGTTGCAACCTTTTTTTTATTCTTAACGCCTCAGATGGCGTGTTAATCATTCAGTTGTCGGGCCGCTGTTCGGCGAAATTCTTTGAGTCGTCGTCGACTGTTCTTTTTTGCCATGGTTGGCGAATTTTTCGGGCCGTGATCGGCGAGTTTTTTGGGCCGTAGTTGGCGATCTTTTTGGGACCCAGTGCTTCGGGTGGTTCATTTCGTTGTGTTGGTAATTTTCCGGAATTTTCTAGGTTTTTTCAATTGAAAAGATTTTTAAAGCAAGTGTTCTCTTCTCTTTGCATAAGATCAGTTTTCTTTAGATCGAAAGTAACCTTCGTCTCGGAGGTTTTTTCGTGAGTCAGTTTTTTTTTTTCTTCCTGAGGTTCGACGTCCCCCTGTTTGAGGAGGAGCTAACGTAATTTGTTTTCACTCGGTTTTCAGTTTTAGTAATAAAAAAGAGTTGAAGAATCACCTTTTTTACGAAGAGTCAAGCCAAGGGGCAAAACACCAAACAATCGCCAGAGTTTTACAAAAATTAACGGTTCTGACCGTGTTGTTCTCACAA
Source organism: Notodromas monacha (assembly GCA_905338405.1). Taxonomy (NCBI): domain Eukaryota; kingdom Metazoa; phylum Arthropoda; class Ostracoda; order Podocopida; family Cyprididae; genus Notodromas; species Notodromas monacha. The sequence goes on along the minus strand of CAJPEX010000238.1, from coordinate 99,840 downwards.
CAAAGAAGAAACTTTCGAGGTTTGCCAAGATGTTATGCAGAAACTCAGTTTTTGGTCAGAAGGTTTTTTTGGTTTGTTAGCGGTCTCAAAATGTTTTTAATTGCCAAGACTGGCACAACAAGAGTGTTGTTTCTTCTTTGATTCGAGGTTTGCCAAGATGTTATGCAGAAACTCAGTTTTTGGTCAGAAGGTTTTTTAAATTGGTTCCTTCCGATCTTTGAATGAGTTACTGAGAGCATTTTTCGCTTCATTAACCTCAGGGCTTAGAAACTTTTGTTCAAGTGATCTTTATTTTCTTTATTGCCAGAATTGGCTCAACAAGAGTGTTGTTTTTAGCTTCGAGGTTTGCCGGGGGTGCTGTGGTTTAGTGGCTAGGATACCTGACCCTCATCCTGGAGGTCCGAGTTCAATTCCCGGCACCGGGAGCCACCATAGGTGGTACTTTGACGTGGTCGCCGGGGGGTCATCCTTGGATTTGGATTGAGGATAACCGCCACGACGATCACGTTAAATACCATCAGGGTGTTGAGTGTGCCAGCTCTGGCCAAGGATGTAGTTCTTGATATTTCAGGGGTGGCCGAGAGGCTATTCTCGGGTTGAAATGAGGAAGCCACCTCGGCCTCCTTTGAGATGTCATTAGCTTCGACGGAAAATTGTCTTCCCTTTTTCTTTTCTTCAGTGTTTTCAGGTTTTTTTTGTATCCTTTCGGCATAAATGTGGTCGTCAGGAGGATAATCCTTGAATTTAATGAGGATATCCACTGTGACGATCTCGTCTAGTGCCAGAACTGGCAACTTGAATTTTTGGTACCCTTTTGGTGTTTGTCTGGTTGTTGAGGGGTTTATCCTTGGGGTTTTGAATAAGGATAACCGCTGCGGCGACCATGAACAATGCCATAGCTGGCGTCAAAATTTTTCAAAAGATTTTGTGTTTGTGGTTCAAAAACCTCTTCCCCTGGTTTTGAGGGGTGGTCTGTATCTCAGTTAGAGATGAGAGGTTTATAGACTTGCCTCTAATTTCTGACTGGGGTATTGATAACTCCTTTCGGTTCATCAATCCCTTTTCCTTTTGAGGGATAATTTTTAGAGCCTCAGTTGGGAATCAGAAGGTTTCATTAGTTTCTTTTGATTTCCGGCTGGGAATCTAGAAGT